>JAOBRD020611694.1:0-15637 GCA_027575215.2 Hydrozoanthus sils
GAAACATGAGGAAAAGTGGCCACAAAGCGTGCTTTAGGTTAAGTCCCGCCTTAATAATAAACAAAAATCGAAAATTCGAAATACGACACGAAATCGCCTCAAAAGTAAAAGCTAATACAGAATTCGACTGCTTTAGGTTAGGACCCGCCTTAAGCACTAACTTAAATTAGCATACTAAATGTTTCAAGAATGCGGAAACCGAGAATAACAGTTTTTCCTCAAATATGCTATCTCGAAGAACAAATAAAGCAATGACGAAAGGGGTCCAAGCTTATCAGAAAAATCTAGAAAACACGACCACAGTTGAATTTGAACCTTCGGAATGGTGGATAGGCCTGTTCTTTATTCCGGGTTTTTGCTATTTTCTTCAAAATGCAATACAATTTTAAGTTCTTATTACTGTAGATATGTTCAGCAACATCGAGCGATTCAATAAAGCGTCCGAAGTTATAATAACTGAGCTCTCGTTATCTTTCAGTACAATATACAACGACAAAATCAAAAATTTCCGAGGTCACGCTTGAAATCGAATTCGATTCTTTTTTCTTGTCAGTGTGTAAGTTTTTGGTTAATTTGTACGCTTTTCGTGGTAATAAACTTCCAAGGAAAATCAGCAAGCGGATTTTTTCAAGAGCTGCGGAATCTTTAAGTGTTTTCCACCAAAAAGATGAAAAAATATCCTTCCGTACGAATAAGCCACTCGCGTTCTATTCATACAGACATCAAGTCAAACTCCTCAGGCAGATCACAAATGGTTTGAAGCTGAGCTTAATGAATATAAATAATACACTCATATAGAAATTTATATCTCTCAAGGAAATCCTAAACACGTTTAGTGGGTATTTATTGTGAAATGTGACTGATTTTGATTTGTTTTGATGTCATGAACAAAACTTCTGTATGAATAGCAAGCCAATTCGGCTATAATTCGTACGGACATCAAACAAAGCACTAAATCACATATATGCAGAACAATTTACTCTTAGAAAATCTTACATGTATCTTACATGCATGCGCTTACCAAAAAGAATGATGCTGATGCTGTGATGGACTGAACTTGAATATTTTTTAAATGCCGAAAGTTAAAAGTGCTGGTTATGACAAAAAATCGATCATGACCAGCAAGTTAAAAACTGTTGCATGCTAAGTTTTCAATAGAATTCAACTACAAAGAAGTATACTGATTTTGCATTAGAGGAACATCAACATCACAGGCGGTCCAGGCCAAAACAGATGCACGCATTGAAATTATTTTACTATAACATAAGTTACAGGCAGTATAGTAACACGAAAGTCGAAATCTACGAAAATTGTGAAATTATAATAAAAGAAAGAGAAAACAATATCTTGGTCTCATTTGTTAGTGTTTGTGTTGTCGGGCTGGGCCGAGTTCACAGTTCAAAAGACGATTAGTCCTGATCCAGGGTTAATTACCATGACAACCAATAGGTTTTGTTATTAAAGAGTTATGCCTGGATTAGGGCTAATCGTCTTTTGAACAACTAAGCCCTGGGGCCGCCTGAGAATACTGAATTTGAGCTGATTTGTAAAACTTGGAGAATGTTACATAAAGGTTATCAATCATTCTTGGTCTTCATTGCTTTGACACACACAGACTCTGGTCTGATTAAAATTAAAACAGGGTTTGATTCCCTTTAAAGTGGCTTTGAACAAGCATAAACTGTTCCGCAATTTCGTAAAGCTGCCGTAATGATTAACTTTACATTCGGGTAAGGAATGTTCAGAGTATTAAACCTTAGCTTTAAAAATTTTTACCTCAGTGGATAGACCTTGCTAAATAAGGAATAGCAGTGAGAAAAAGTTTTCAAAATAGTTTATGGCTCTCGACATACTAACTTGTTTCGATGTTTCAACTGATGACGTCACGATGTGGCACCCAATTTTTTTAAAATTCTGCTGTAAGACCATAACCTTTGGCTGAATTAAAGCGAAACTTTTGCTGATGATGTATCTTGAGGTTTTCTTCAGTTTAATTACTTATTTTTGTTTTCATAGCAACAAACTGGGTTCCAGGCTCTAAATGAGGTTCTTTCGTCAAATGAAGAAGTTGTGCAACAATTTGTGACACAACTTGTGTTTTTCTTACCGTGTAAAATAGAAAACAAAGGCTTGATTTAATTGCCTTAAACAGAAATTACTGTTCAGCATAGCTGGTTTAAATGGAAATCTGGACAAAATAATATGAATAAATTATAAACTACATAAACTATAAAAGTGAGAACAACAAAACAAAACAAAATAAATATCATTCAAAGGTTTCATAAAAGTGAAAATTAACCGAGATGATTAATTTGTTGGTTGTCTTTAAGTTTAAAGCTAGAGAGAGACTGATCAAGGCGTAAGTAAGGAGAGAATGTTCCAGGATTTGGCAGCATTGTACTTAAAAGATGATTGAAATCTAGTTTTCTTTGCAAGAGGCAGGTGGATAAGGTCTTTATTTCTAGTGTCGTAGTCTTTGTTGTTGTTGTTGTTGTTGTTGTTACAGTAACTAATCAATGAACGTTTCTCGTAAATAATGGAACTCAAGGCTTAAAATGGAAAATGGGCTGTGCGACTACAGCTTTACTCGATGCCAAAACCTGAAACAAAAGTAATCTCAGCTGCATATATTACTAAAATAAATATTAAAAATTTACAAGATTCACAAAAGGACTCGGCCACTGTGCAACGGATAAAAAATCCTCTTGTTTACAGATACTTATTCTAAAGAAATAAAGTTTCGAAGTTTAACTGCTAACTGAACAACCGGGGGGAGGTTGTAACACTAAGCTAAATTCTTTGCCTTCAGTTTATTTGCAAGAACTCGTGCACTCTTGGCAGGTTTAAAAGACTGATATTCCAACAGGAAGCCCGTACTCTGGTTTTGTACTCTCTGTATTTTTCTGTATTGTCATGTGATCAGTAAAAATGGCGTCGGGCGTATTATAAGAGAATATACGGGAATTCTAGCGAAATTCGTTTCAGACAGAATTTGTTGAATAAAAAGAAATTTTAATTACCCTGTGTGTTGTTTGTGTCTTTATTAGTTTATAACCGCAATTTCAGCGCATTTTGACAAGTTTTACTCCCGGTTCCTTCGAGCCAACCGCCTCGCAAATCGGTAGAATTTTCCCATCATATTTGAATCCCCTCGCCTCCTGACTTCTCTCAGCCACGAACAGATACATATACTATAGAATGATGCAATAAAATTCTGCAGAATCCCTCTTACGGCGAACATAAAACAGCCCGAATCCCCAGCTTTCGATTTGATTATACGAAACGAACGCGAAACGTCCGCCATTTTGTTTTAGCGTCATTATTTACTATTTCGAAAGTAAATATTGTCTCACATCTACTATTTCTAAAGCAATCAAACCGCGCGTAGCTGAGCTGAAGAATACTAACACAGAACATTTGTAATAATAATAATAATAATAATAACGAAAGTAATAAACACAATAACGACAGATAAAGTCAGTTTTCTATGACTTATTAGTGAACGAGACGCGACAATGAATAGAATAATTAAATTAAATCGATAAAAAGAGTTTAAAGAAACCGCGGTTGTTTTTTTTTGCTCAAAAACACCGGCATTCTGCTACTCGCTGTCTCAAGTTACAGTACAAAGCTATTTGGATTGCAGCATTCGTGATATTAAAGAATTGCGTAAGCTCTCGATCTAAAAAGCCATCCCTCCCCCCTCTCAAATAAGCCTCCCGGCCCGTCTTATACAAATTCCCTGCCTAGAGCTTTTGTCAATGGCTGGTATATCTGTTTCAGTGTTTGAAAAGTGCTGGTTATAACACTAGAGTAACACAGCAATACTAGTTACTATTTAATGTGTTTGGTAACCGGAATTCATGGCGACTTTCTATATTTTGTAAATGATAATTTTGAATAAGCCACCCCCTCCACCCCCCTTCCAAAATAAACCAATTTTAAAAGGTCCCTGGGGGGGGGGGGGGTTGCTTATCAGAGCGTTTACGGTAGTTGGTTTTCATTAAGTGTATTTACTTTATCTAATGAGAAGTTAACCTGAATCGTTGGAATTGTATTTTCGGAGGGTATCCAAAAAGGGATTTTTTCTTCTTACTTCGGGTAAAGTCCAAATAGGGATTATAAACCAAGCGAATCCACTCGCGACATAAATGCATTGGATTCAATCTGAAAACGATTTCTCATCATTTGCGTTTCTTTGAAAAGGATCCGAAAATACATATGGCAAGCGGTCTTCCCACTAAAAAAGCGATCTGCAGTACAAGTGGCAAAACACTTAGCACCATCAGCTTTCTCCATCGTCTTCTCGTTTAAGTTTCGGAGAAAAAATGATTGATTGAAATACACGTTTATTCAATCGTAACTTATAGAGAAAAAAACTGAAACAAATGAAACAATGACGAACGTTTTGCCATTTCATTTTGAAGGTTTCGCGCGTTTAAAAACCATACTAAAATAAGAGGACTAGTGGTCAGCATTGAAAGTTGTGTTTTTGCCACAATAAAGAAATCCACTTCGGTTTTTCTCTTTCTTGCGCAAGTAATAATTCGTTTAGTCTCACTTGGCTTGCATATTAAGTGTTTGCGTTGGGTATTGGCGAGATTTTCTTTTTTGTTGGCGCGAAAATGGGGGAGAGCAAACGACGAGAGGAGGGGGTGAGAGAGTGGTTTATAGCCTGTTGATTAGTGTAGATATTATAGAAACATAAATACATGGTACATAGGGATCTTTACTATCACAACAGACTCGTGTAAGTGACCAATTCTTTTAAAACAAACCGTTAATCATTTATTATTATTTCACTTCTAACTAATCATTCAAATATCTCACTTCAATACCTAAAAGAATCTGCTGTCTTTTTAAACAATGTATTGGAACACAAAGTTTTACACCTCATTTCAGTTTGTTCTTTATGATCAGATATTTATAACAAAACCGAGTTCATGTCATTTTACAACCTGATTTTGTTAGGATCGATCCTTGCATGAAAGCCGCATTCCTGAGAACCCTTTACAAACCTTTTCTTCAAGTTTAAAAGTGACTTTCTTTCTTTTCATTAAATGCTGAACTAAGAGTTTGTATCTGAATGATGATATCTCTTAACAGAAGAATTTTGAACAAAACTAATCAACCATCAGATGAGTGTCTTTGTTGTAAAGAAAACGGTTAACGTTGTTTTTCTTTTTTTCCTAATCTTTCCAACAAAATTTAAGCAATAACATGTACTGTTCTAACTCCATGTTAGTTTTTACCCTCTTTAAGACTTTTTGCAACTTGTTACACAAAACTCGTCGGTTTCCAAGCTAAAAACTATACACTAACTTTTAAGCGTTTCTATGGAAACAGCAGTAGTGTTAGGATATCCCTGAATACATATTTACTAATTCTAAACCTTTAACTGTGTTTATCAAATATCAATTTGAGTAAGAAACAACGTGAAACAAAATATTTAAAAAAAGTAAACTTTTGTAAGTTTTTGAAACAAAAATCGACAAGCCGAAAACACAGGTACTGCTTCAAACCTACAAACTTGGCGTCCTTGTAAATTTTTATTTTGTTTCTTTTTCCTGATCACTTAAAAGCTTCTGATCCACTTCTTGTTTCTTACCCTTCAGTTCCATTTCTTCTTTTGCGGAAGCATCGTAATAGTTGAATATGGAAAGGAAATCCCATGATGGCGGTAGGTAGTTGTGTTCAAAAAGATACTTTGTAAGGTGAGATACCAGGAGAATTGTGGCAAGAGTACAAACCATGGCAAGCGATTTGTAGGGAAACAGCTGACCATAGGTATCGCTATAGTACGGGTACTTAATGAAGGCGGGAAAACCAATGATCCTCTCCCCTCCCCCGACGCGCAGGAACAGTCCAAAGACATACCCCGCGAAAGAACCGTACACGTTAGCGTGACGTACGTACACTACGCAAACTAACTGTGGAAACAGCATCACGTAGACAAGATCCCCGCACAGGTAAAAGAGGGCGTAGATAGATTCGACTGTGAGTGCCAGGGTACACGCAAAAATTCCTGCTCCGATGACTCCAGCGCGCATTACCCATATCGTTTCACGAGCAGAGGCCTGGAAAGAGCGGCAGTAATTAATAACAACAACTATAACCATAACCGTAACCATAACCATAACGATATATTACAATATATATAATAATAACAACAATAATAATAATAACAATAGTGATAGTAAAAATTAGAATAGTTTTTGATAATTTATATTTTTCTATTAAACTTTTATAGTTCTTAATAATTGTTTTAATATCAATTTTTTAGATACCCACAAGGTTTGAAGATTTTATCAATGATTGAAGTAAATATTTCTATTAAAGTTTATTTTTACTATAATTATATTAGTAATAATAATATTAACAATAATAATACCAATAATGAAAATAACAGTAATAATAATATTATAATAAAGTGGACAATAAATTGCATAGCCGAACCCAGCGGACCGGAACATCAAAAGACTGGAGATAATAATATGAAGTAATATTACAAACTGTTTTGTTGGGAAAACGTTCGGGAGGTCTACATATATGAAAGTTTTGAATAAACAGCATTCATTTTCAACAAGTCAACTAATCGCAACGGTGAATTTTAGCTTGACAACACGGATCTGTTTGAAATCATGGTTACGAACACCAACTTTAATTATAAGATCTGCAACAAAGCTTTCCAACATCCTTCTGGAAGTCTCTCCCAGAGTGACTGTATATTACGTAATAGAAACTACCAGTCTTTCTCAACCTTCTGCAGTATCAGATCTGATAATCGAATCATGCATCTCCTGTCATAGGTACCTGTTTAGGTCTTAGATGTTCGAAAAAGCCTGTGGCTAGCCCAATGAAAACCATCGACTGGAAACTCGTATAATCCGACGCTGGCATCCATAATCAGTTTGTTAAGAAACCGCTACAACGCACTTCCCTAGCCAGAAGGCGACCTTCAGATAATTTATAATGGCATCATTTAATGCGCGGAAGAAGTCGTACTAAAGACACTACCCAAAATTGCAAAAAGAGAAAACGAAAAGGCGTTTTACACTCAGTGCCCATTTGCTGTAAAAGAAGCGCGCCTAAAGATGTATCCGCCACTAGGGACCAACACAAGAATCAACCATTTGAGACTCCAGAGGAACAGAGTCCAGAGGAAACTGGACGAAGCCTATGCCAAAGCCGAAGCATAATACATTCAAAGCTATACAGACTGGATATCCCGCCAGCATATTATTAAACAGCATGCCACCGCTTGGTAGACTATTACGAACTTTAAGGATACAAGAGTAAAAAACCCATTTGCGTTAAAGGGAGTTCAGCTACAGAGAGGGAACACGGCTGGTTTAACCACTTTCAAAATGTACTAGGAAGGGGCTCAAAACCACAGAAGAACAAATGCTGCCAAAAAATAACAAAAAGCACAGAACCCTTTAGTTAAAAGAGCTTCGGGCATTTGTCAAATCCATAGAACTGCAAAAGTTTCCTGGTCTCGACAACATCCGGACGCGTATTTGGAAGGATCCTAATTTCCACGACTGTCTTGTTACTGGAAATCTGTAAACGCAGATTTGGCCCACTTGTCCAACCATCAGCAAGGCGGAAATCTGGCATCATACCAAAACCTAAGTAAGGTGATTTGCCGCTTTCTACAAGCTACCGCGGGAAATTTTGACCACTGTTATTGTTGCCAAGATCTACAAAAGGGTTCTTCTAAACGGGACTGCTCCACAAGTATATCCCTTGCTGGGCAAAAGCCAAAACGGGTTCAGAAAAGGACGTTCATAAACCTCACAACGTCCCAACGGCGTATTATAGAAGAGATGGGAAAACACAACCAAGAATTAACGCCATGTTTCCTGGCCTTCAAGAAGGCTTTCGACTCAATAAAATAAGTTGTACTCGAAATCTTCCCAACTCTAAGACACACCCGAACTGACTATGGAAGCGATTAAACCACTCTACATGCATAATGAGGCCACCGTTATAACACAACAGGAATACTTCAAGGTGACACCGTCGCCCCTTCATCTTCATAATTACAATCAACTATGTTTAGCGCTTATCACTTAACCTACTGAGCAACAGGGGTCTACGGATTCAGCCTAGACGCAGCCCATAACATCAGGCGCGACACCATACCGACCTCGACCTTACAGACGCCTTAGCATTGGTCACCGAATAATTGGAAGACGCCGATGCCTTGATCCATTTGCTAAAAAAGGGTGGTGCTTTGATCGGGTTACATCGCAAAACGGAGTTAACACTGGTTAAAACCATCGAGACGTTAAATCCCTGTTTGGAGTTAACCTCGAACGAGTTAAAGATTTGAAATATCTGGGATCTCAGGACTCATTGACTCAGGACTTCAAATCGCGGAAAGCACTAGCAAGGGTAGCCTGTTACAAACTTGACAAATTCTGGCACTCGAGCAAGCCAATGACATCACAATCTACTACCTGTTCCAATACTTAATATTGCCTATTCTTCCCTATGAATCAGAAAATTGGACACAAAAAAAAGTAACGACTGTACAGATCTTATACAAACCCCCACCTAAGGGTGCAGAACATCCGCCGGAATGAGCACACCCTACAAAGGAAAGAATTTAAGGAAACTTCCTCCGATGTCAGACGCAAGCACTTCCTGTTCGCCAGACACCGCCAGAAGGCAGAGGATGAAATTATTTCATCACTTCACTTGTCGAAGAAAACATCACGCGCCAAATGGCTTTCCTTCAAACGCTATCGAGAGCACGGGCATTAATCCAACGGACCTGAGTAATGCTCTTTTAGACAGAAATCTGAAGAAGCCTTTGTGTTAAACATTCCGGTCAAAGGAGCCGAAAAATGATGAATAGTTTCAGAATTGATAGATTCAAGGTTGAAAGGGACGAGAAGGTGTGTTTTTGAATGTTAGTTTTCTGGCATGCATTTCATCTTACATATTCTTTTTTCTGACAATAACATCAAAGTTACAACGGGGAAAGATAACTCAAATCGTTGTAACAGAGATGTACTTTTAGAGCAGAAAACCGAGCTCTCTACAACAAAGCTTTTTTTAATCAATTCAAAACGCCGATACTTGCTAAGGGTAAGCCCTTTGTTTAGCTATCGTATTCTGAAAAATGTTATCAAAGAACTAGTTTACCTTTGGTCTGAAAAGCGGTTTGTAGATGTTGTGGGTAAACATTGAGCTTGCTGACAGCATGCTTGAATCAGCAGATGACATCACAGCGGCTGCTACTGCGCCAAGACCAATTATCCCCACCCAGTTGGGGGTAAGGTATTGTAGCACAAGGGGAAGAATAAGGCTTTTCGAGGGGGAGGGCAGAGTGTGATTTGTAGCGTTTATCGGTGGACTGTAATACTCGGTCTGAGTCCAATCTGAGTAATTTAAAATAATAAAAATTAAAACTGAAATAATAGTAAAATTAATGTTGCTTACCACAGCTTGAACACACCACTTTGTCAATAGTTTTAATATCACTATTTCTAACTTTAGGAACATGTTGAAGAACGCTAAAGAATTCTGGTCAAACTTTACATGTGTGCCAGTTTTTGGCCACTAAGAAGTAAACTAAAGGAAAAGGTTCCCTCGTCACGTAGTTGTAACAACACTTATGTAGTGAACGTGCTGGTTAGCTTCTTTGTGGTTAATCTGTTCGTTTATTGCGAAAAAGAGACCTTCAGATTCGACAACATGTACTGGTACGAGTACGAGTTTTTTTTCGAATCTTCATACTGCGCGTGCCAGAAGTTGCGAAGAAATTACACCATTGCGTTGTGTTGCCAAAACTTGTTGTCGTCGTCTTGCTTACAACGAGATTTGCAAAACATTTAGGCGCTAAACTACGAAATTTTGGCCACATAACGAGTTGCGTGATTTCTTCGCAATTTCGGTACGCACAGTATGACAAATTGGAAAAACTCGTACTCGTACCTGTACTGGTTGTCGAATCTGAAGCTCTCTAATAGTTTGAGTTTAACGGGAAGTAACGATATTTATTAATTGATTTGATCTTAACTTGCTTGTAAAACTTAATAACTTTCGTTAATGAGTGGACGCAGAGGCAAGAACTCGTGTCTGAAGCGGAGGCTACACTGTTTTTTTTATCTTATTTGTCTAGCCAAGCTCACTCGGGCGCACTAGTTCCCATTTAAAGCAACCAGCGCAATCGAGTTCATTAACTAACCTGTAGAATACCCTATGGCGCCTATAATCACGGCTGGTATTGCAAGCACCAAGCAACCGATACAACCTGCAACCGACAAAATTTGGCCAATGCGGGGCGTTCTCGACGACAGAACGCGTTGAAAATACACCTGCCAGGGTATTCCTCCGAACATCTAAAAGAAAACAGAAAAAAACTGTACTTTTTCTGAAAACGATAGCTTATATGCATAGTTTACTGGTTTATTGAAATTGTTTTTACCGTCATTCAGTCACCATGCACGGGGAAAACAAAACCAAGTATTTAGTAGCTAAAGTGAAATTCAATGTCTAAAGTTTACCAATAAAATGACAGTTAAGTCCTATCAAGTCCCAAAATGAATTGCGCGACCAAGAAACTTGTTCATCAAGTTGTATTTAGTGTAACACATTATTTTAGTTGTATGTTTGTGGCTTTCTTTGTACCGCGAAGTCTTTGTAGTGAAAGATAACTGACATAGTTGAGATGAAAGTTTGTAGTTAGCGGAAACTAAAGAGCAGATGAAATAATTGATAACCATAATATGAAGTGGTACCGTACCATTTGACAATTAGCCAGTAAAAGCAATTACCGTACAATTCGACAACCAGTAAAAGCAAACGGGGACAATAAGGTCCACCAATCTTAAGTAACTGTGTAAATTCTTCAAACGAAAAGCAAATCGGGACAATCAGGTCCACCCATTTTGAGTAACTGGGTAAGTCTAACTACGAATAAGGTTTTACCAGTAGAAAAGCGTCGTCAATCCAGATTCCAGTTTTGGTTGTCGACCATTCTCCAAGCCAATCTCCAGAGGTGCTACTGATTGGTGAAACGGCGGGGTGGGTGGCAGCAAACGGGATACAAAGAATCTGAAAGGAAACGTTTTAACTTTATCTTTAGCAATATTAGATATGTTTACTTTTCTTCAATTTCAACTGGTTGATAGTGAGATGAAATAAAGTGGTGTACTTATTGCCTAATTTCATGGTGCGCGGGAGACAGACACTACCGGATTTTTGCGGACTTTATTTTATATTCTGGATTCAAAATGGCGGCAAGCACTTTAAAACCTCGTCCAAAATGTGAATCAAAAGTGTCGTCTTTTGAGGCAATCAAATGTGATATATCTCCAGAACGCTTGTCATTACTTGGCAAAGAAACTCTAAAGCAATACTGTAAAAACTGGTGCTAAAGGTCACCGGAGAAAAGCAAGAACTTCTCAAAAGGTTAGCTCATCTTTGGAAATCCAATGAACTATTCGTCAACCTTCACATTAGTCAACCTTTTAAATTTTACACCCCACTTGATGCCTCGGAAGTTCCTTTTACATCAGCCAACTGAAAAATAATAGGAAAAAGTGAAGATCTAAACGTCCCTGCGGTTAACAAAACACTGTTCGAGAATACCAAATAGCAAAATACGCAGATAGAAAGGTTAGTACCCAGAGGTGCACCTTATGTTTTCTTCAAGGCGAACAACGTCTGTGGAAATGGCTAATCAAGACAGCAACTCTAAACGCTCATTTGTGAAAGTAAACGTCCTCAAATCCTACACAGGAAGTATTTACCGTCCTGTAACCATAATGTTTGTTGCTAATACACCCACCAAAGCATATTGTCCTTGTGCAGTGGGGAAAAGTGGACTGTGTTGTTATGCAATTGCCTTGCTGATGCAATTGAATTTTTTTAGAGAACATAAAAAGCTGTTTCTTCATATGACTTGCACAGAAAGATTACAAAAATGGCATCAGAAAGGATCTGCACGTACTAGAATAATTAAGTCAGCAACACAGATCAAGCTTAGGTATTTGAGAAATCTCAGAGGGGCAAGACGGGGTGTTAAAACAATAAGGCAGAAGAAAAAAATTGTAGAACAAAGTACTAAGGAAATACGTGATTTCAGTGACTGGTAATAGACGTAATGTAACTGAAATGGAAAGAAAATTCATAGAAAATATTGCAAAAAATGAACCAGCTGAAAACCATTTTTGATTAGTGTTGTTCAAATACAAGAAGAAATATTCTGGTTTATATATTGTTCAGGCTACATAAAGTGCTTGTGTTTACAACAAGTCACAACATGTATATTTAATAAACTAGAAAGTGTGTATGAAGTAAACATCTAAAACTAAGTATTCTTCACTCCTTCTTTAGTGTTAGTGGCAATGTATTTCCCTTATAAAATCACGAGTACAAACAACGAAAGCATTCACTCATTATATATTCGTAATGTAGCCACATCAAAATTCTTTGCTATATCAGATTACTCATACTGTGTATCAAATTTCAATGGTTGCCGATTGCGGGAAAGGCCCTTCACATTACAAATGTCTTCAATACCAAACCCTTTGTCTGTAAACATTGCTGCACCTATTTCTTGGATCATACCAAGAACACCACAGTCTTCTGTTAAGGGTGCGCTCCAAATTCCTGTCTTACCAGTGTCATGGTTCTTATAATTACTAAATGTTACATTGCTCACATCAAAGTTTTCTGGGGAGGACCCAGTAAAACAGTGTCCTTAAAATCTGACGAATGGAACTCCAGAGGTAAAAGAGACAGCGCCCCACCAGGACAGGGACTCAGGTCTAATTGGCAAAACAAAGTTGACAGAAAAACAGCCCAGGCTGTAAAGATTCGTGATTGAGTTGAGGCACTTGTATTTGTCATGTATGCGACAGTACCAAGGTGAAGGGTATGTCTACAAACTGCCAAAAGCACAGCATCTCAGTTCTTTTGGTCAACTTCCTTTGTTCGTGGGTTTTACAATCAGGGTATGTTATTGCTGGTATGTAGGGCTCAACTCAAGCAAAGAGACAGTCAAAATCTCCAGCAGAAAGTCCATTCGTATAGAAAAAATTGCTTGGGACTTTTTGAGACGTTTGTTGAGAATTTCAATGTTTTGTTTTGTTGGCAAACAGTTCTATTTGAAGCTGATACTCTTCATTTGGAGTTTTTAAGTCCTTCACTAAATCACTTAACTTAAGCACCTCATTTATCTTTATGAGCAGTTTCCCTTTAAGATCATCAATTTTCTTCTGCAAAATACCAATTTGAGAAGGCTCACTGCAACTGATATAAGAGAGAATTCTTCTTTTCTTTGCCTTGCAACCTTTTGACTGTTGTTAACGTGCATGTCGCTTCGCAGACTCTATTTCTCGAAGTGGGGTTATTTTCTTGATAACCTTTTTCTCAGAAAAGTCAGGCAAACAAGGCAAATCTGGCAGGTCATTGATGTTTTACGTTCTCCTTTACTCCAATGAGCAGAGCAACAAGAGAAAAAATCGATTAATTGAACAAAGATTACATTATCTTCAGAAAGTACATTAAAAGTAAGTTTTCTGTTCAAAAAGAAAAGGCCAGAAACCACTGTTCCGGGATCACATGCCAGTATGGTTCGTAAGCGTAGATGGTGTCATTTTCGATTTGCAAGAAGAAAACATGTTGTTAAACGAAGCTGTGATGTGGCCGTACTGATTAATGGAACTTGCAGCTGTTGTATTGGAGGCCATAGTTCATTTATAGCAGTTTTAACTTTAGTTTAGTGGGGCTTGCTATCACCAAAGTGCCACAGAAAGAATATTGCTGCACTCGCAAAGTTGTTGAATGGACAGCAGGTTGAACACTTTGCAAAATGCTATAGCGCCGTCGGTACGGCACTGCGTTTTTGTAATTTAGCCATTTAATTTCATTATAGTTTAAAAGAAGAAGACTTTTTTTGTCTCGACAAACCCGTAAGAACAGTTACGGCTCACTATGTTGCCTTTTTTGTTTGTTTTGCTTGTGATGTTTGAGTTTGTGTGATACTTTCTAATTGTTCATCGATCGATCAGTTTGCATTTTTGCACTTTAAGTTCAATTTCAGTTTTTTTTTCTTTATTATCTTAATGCTGAACTTAGCTATACATTTTCCGAGTCTCCCTTGTTTGTTTTCGAGTTATATTATCGAAAAGCTGTTTATCAGCACAATAAACCACAGATTTTTGACCAATCACAGCGCGCGTACTATTTGTGTTATTTTATAAAATACTTTAAACTCTTGTTTTTTGAGCGCCAGGAATTCGTACACAACGCCGCGAAACAATGACAGTGTTTTTTCTTGACTTTTGAGTGAAGTTTGTTCTCAATTTTCGTAAATTTGCCACGCTCCCAGTGCTTCGAACGAATGATCTATTTCTCGAAATTCACCTCTTCTTTTTGCTTTCATAAGACAGCTAAGTATGTACCCTGAATGGGCTTTGGGGTCGTACCCACTTTGGTAAGTATATACTTGTGTATATTCTAATAATTTACATTCGGAGTCTACCACGAGTTCTTATAGTATTACCAGCACAAGACCAGTGCCAGCCACCAGATGTAATTTACTTGAAACAAAAATCCAGAAAAATCCAGTAGTGCCAGTCTCCCGCGCGGAATGAAATCACGCAAAATAGCACCTTTTCCATATGAATGCTCAAAGGCGTTTTACAATGATCAGTTTACCCTAGCGGACCGGAAGCATATAAAGGCGCAACTGGCAGCCACTCCAAAGGAGTCCATGTACGCTGGTACTCAATTTACCGAGCCCGGAAGGATGGAAAGCTGAGTGGCCTTTAGCGGAAAAGAAGGTCGCACAAATATTCAACCCTCGACCAGGCTGGGAATCGAAACGGGAACCTCAGAATTGGAAGGCAGAGATCTTACCAATGCGCCAACCCCTCCGCTATGAACTTATACTTGATTAATGAAGGTGTTAGACAATCCAGAAAAAGCGTCTGTTGCAGATATAATTTAGTGCGGACTTGCCTATTCAGCAAAAATAATATACTTCATTATTCCAATATAAACAAGAAAACTACCTAACATAGCTGAAACCCAAGTGAACGCCAATTAAGAAAATTAAACAACAAAATAACAATGACTAAAACATAATATAATCATGTGAAAAATAATTTTTCTAATTAATACTAACAAAAGTAAACATTTTTTTTCTAGAGATTTAAGCAGGATTTTTGTAATTACTTCAATTTGTAACTTTAACTGGAACTATACTCTGTTGATTCGCTTTTCCTTGTATTAATCCGCTGTTCCTGAAGTTTATCGTTTACTCGCCTTAGCTTAAACCTTTTAAAAGTTTTCAAGTATTAATTACACCTCCCTAATCAGGGTACTTTCTTGCATAACGCGAGAATAAAGTGTGTAGCATGCATGTAGCCTTAATTGAAAATTTAACTACATTAGACAATTATTTAAGTTGCAAAAATACTATAACAATCCAGCTATGGGGCCAACATCTAAAATTAATTTAAAAAAAACATGCTAAAATGGCTTTAAATGTTAAGAAATATGAACACACCAGGCCGAGCAGAATGCACGTCAATTGAATGACGTCAGTGTACACCACCGCATAAAGACCTCCAAACATGGTGTAAAACACTGCAATACACGCTGACACAAT
>JAOBRD020611800.1:5388-15637 GCA_027575215.2 Hydrozoanthus sils
AACATGGAATGCATCCAGCATCCAGAAACAAGCTGAATCCACAACATGGAATGCATCCAGCATCCAGAAACAAGCTGAATCCACAACATGGAATGCATCCAGCATCCAGAAACAAGCTGCATCCACAACATGGAACGTATCCAGCATCCAGAAAAAAGTTGCATCCACAACATGGAATGCATCCAGCATCCAGAAACAAGGTGCATCCACAACATGGAATGCATCCAGCATCCACGGAATCCAGAGGGTGGGGATCCGTCATCTACTAATGCTCCGGATGCACTTACATGGGGCAAAATTGTTTACAGAGCTCCCTGCCAATTTACTTCATATCGACATAAAACAATTGCTAAAGTATAAGTACTGTATTCCATGGAACGAAGTTATCAGCTATTGTCAACATGCAGTAAAGGCATCTGAAGTAATTCAGTCGTTGTTTAGACTCTATAAACTTCCCTTCACTTACATAGGTGAAGGTGCCTAACTTGAAAACGTTTACTCTCACATACGAAAGAACTTGAATGAGATTTGCAATATTATCCTTTACTGGAACTCGAGAAAAACAAACAGACAAGATCGCCATACCCGTCTCCTAGTGTGACAGATAACTATGTTTTCTGGCTTTAGATCACGGTGGATGATACGATTGTTGTGTAGAAACTGAACAGCACAAGCTGCGGAAACAGAAAAAAATATTACCTTAAGCGTTAGTAGTTGGAATTACTACTTCATAATGGGGGGGGGGGGAGAATTTCGTGTCACACTTGATACTTCATATTTTGCAGACACAAACGTTTTTGTGTACTGAAAGTTTTTGGTCTTTTAATTTACTTTGTCTTAGCAAATTAAAAGGCCAAAATTTTAGTGATTATGCCGCACAAAGCGTGATAAAGTATGTGAAACTATCTCCAGCAACATGTTCAATGCTTTTCCAGACTTTTTCAAGAACATCAAGTTTTGAAAGAAATTTAGACGGTTGAACCAAGAATTTTAAATAACTCAATCAAAAAGATGACGGCTCGTTAATTTTTCAAATAAATATTTCCTTACGAACGTAATACTAAGACTGCTCATAAAATTGGCCAGAGAGAGTCATAAAACTAAAATCTGGAATATACGGTGATTTTAGTACAAGAACGAGTTTCCCGGCAAAAATTGGTCTTCTCTGGGCCCCTCTTAGTTGAATTAGATACGCAGGGCATTGCAGCGGTAAAACAATTTTAAAATGCTAAATAGAGCTCTCTGCTGGGTAACACTGTACGAAATGACTCTGCACTAGTAATAACTAATGGATACATACAAAACCATTCTGTTTGACTTTAATAAGCTAAAACATATCAAGTTCTACATTTTTTCCGACTGTAACCTTTGTATTTGTACAAGTTTTATTTACCTGCATTGTCTAGATAAGGAATTCGTTGACACTGAACTTTCAAATGTCTCGATCCTAAAAGCATATTGTTATACAAAGGTTCTACTGCGTCAACTACTTAGTTAACTTAGTTTTTCTCACTAGTTAACCGAAACTTATAGCACTTCAATAACTGTCTTACAATTTGGCATAGAAAACATCTTTAAAACATGTATGGAATAGCAATCATCTCTTCCACCTCTGAAGATGACACAAGTGTTGTCGAAACATGTTTGGTGAACTAAAAAGTGTTGCTTGTTTCCTTAAAATTATTTCTGTTTTGATGTTTTCAAGAACTATATATTATCAAAAACGTAGAAACCATCAAATAAATCTACCAAGTAAAGTTTACCCTTACCAATATCGGCTGTTATTCTTAACACAGTTGTCTCTTCAAGGCCACAGCAATGAACAGCAGCATTCAGAGCCTACGAGATAGGATGATCAACACAAGCTTAGAATGTAGTTTCACGGGGCCAATGCTGGTCACCTGAGAGAACATTGACCTAATTTTTTAATGAATGCGAGGGGTGAGATTTTTGTTTTGGGCAAACCAAATCAGTGTTCTAAACACAACTCGTTATATACCAAACATTTACGATTTCTTTCATTGATTTCAAAATGTTTAGTCGTGATGAACGGGTTTAGTAAAGCCAAGTTCACCAGAGCAATTTTTCCTTGACAAGTTTACAGTTGTGCCCGTAAATAAATGCGGCATCATATCCTTGTCATATTTTCCTAATTGTCCATCTACACAAGCAACTTTTCCTTGTCATGGTAAAGAACTGCTCGCTTAGACGGGGCTTAAGTTTCTCAAGTTTTGACTTTTAGCGATTAGAAATTGCTCTTCAGGCTTGATAGGTGTAAGACTACAGTTATTGATTCCCCAGCATGAAATGAAGTTATTACTTTAGGCTCTTGGTGTTGGTAGGTAAGCATAACACGGCACTTGTGCTGAAGGATTCCGAAAGATCGGTAACTCATCGCATGTTAGCCCCCAGTAGAACTGGTACTCATTTATACTGCTGAGTCAACTGGAACAAGTAGGGTATAGTGTGGTGCTAGCGTCATGCTCAAGGACAGGACACAGTGGTCGTACTGGGGCTCAATTAAATTTGTAGTTGCGAGACAAACATGCTATAATTGCTCAGCCACTGCGCCACAAACCCACCAAATAAACAACTTTAATATTAATAATAAATTAGGGTAGCGATTGCAGATCACAATTTTGCACTGGCTGTTTTAAACTTAAAATTTTAGCTTTGGTCAGTACAACTACGTTCACTCTTAATTTTCTTTGTTTTACTTCAATGAACAGTGGCTTTAGGATTATATGTATTAATTATTAAACTCGCATATACCTTCATCTCTCAGCAGAAATCCTTCCACCATCCACGTGCACCTCAATTGCAATTAATATTACTTAAGCTTATTAACCATTAAATAAATGTACAATTTAATTAACACAGATCCAAACAAAACTGTTAACCTCACACAAAAATTACAAACAGCATGTATGACATATTATATATATACATATTTTGAAACTTATTTTGTTAAAACTTTATAAACCTTTAGTTTACAGCACCTGTCGTAAATTGCCGCCATCACAATACTCCATTGCCAATAAGGGCAGCTCATATGGTCCTTTTACATCCAAGGGTTGGGGTACATCAAGGCCTTTAACAACATTTGGATGATTTAACTTTTTCATAATATCAATTTCTTGTTCCCATCTTTCTTGACTTCGACGAGTTAGGTCCAGTCGACATTTCTTTATTGCCAGCTTCTCATGGGTGATCTACAAATTAAAAAAAAAGATAATTCATTCTGGAAGCCTGTTACAATATATTATTCACTTTCTACTGTAATTCAAGTATGTATACACAATAAATCAAATACAAATATTTCAGAACAAGTTGTTACTTGCAGTCATGTCAACTCTACCAGATATTCCAGGAGTCTCCTGGATACAGAATGGATCTCCAAGAACAGGTAACCAAATCTATCGGATAAAAGCGACTTGCACCACTGTAGGCTGTTTTTTTTTAAACTCACCTCGCTGATTCTCGAGGGTTTTTTTAGGTTAAGCAATCTTTTAACCATAACTAAAACCATGTGTTAAGGGAAACTAAACAAACATTTTCTTCCATTTCACAGTCGTACAATTATAAAAACAGACCGTGTGATTAATATTCAGGATTTTTGTTTAGGGTTGTAATAACAGGGGCCTTTTTGGAAACAACAGGGATTGTTATCATTCAACTCCAAGGTGGTGAGGCATATGGATATTAGGTGTGGTCGGGATTTTTCCAGTGGTCTGAATGAAGTAATGATTATATTTCTACTTGATTCTGTTGTATTGAAATGAGTCAAATAATTTCTGTTTTCTTGTTTGCACGTTTATAGTACAGGTAAATTAGGCTCTGTTACCTTTCTTGCATGGTTTTACTAAATAAATATAAATAACATCTTTCACATTCAGGAAATCATTTGTTGATTGTACCAGATTTAAAAAGACCATTCATGGGCTGCAGAAGCAAAAAATTATTGAGGAGGAGGGCATGGTGGAAATTGAAATATTTTGTTTTAAAATTGGAAGTTCCCATTCCAAAGTTGCTTTTGCTAAGCAAGAAAATTATTGGTGGGGCCAGCCAGTGCCAGGCCTCCAAAACCAAATTGTTGGGGGGGGGGGGGCCAATGCCCCCTGCCCCCCTGGTTCTGCCACCCAAGGCATTTGGAAAGTTCTGTATAAAGTGCAGGAACTGGTTGACTTTTTAACCTCAACAAGAGGTCTAGTGCAAATCCTGCATCAAAGTGGCCGGGACAAAAATCAAAATAACCGAGAAAAGATCCCAGTGTCAACCGTCCTGGCCCTAACAATTGGATCTCTATTAAACAGTTAAAACCCAGAAAATAAATGCCTGGTTCCCTGCAAAATATAGTTTCCATTTCTGTGGTAGTTCTGTGGGGGAGGGGGGGGGGTACACTAGTACTGAAACTAAGCAGAAATTATTTTTTCGACCTTGAATGTAATATCAATTATAGCAAAAGAGACACTGTTGGTTAGGCCAGAGATATAAGGTAACTACTGACTGCCTAGAATAATTAACAATTCAAGCTAATTAACCAAGCAAGGCAGTGAGAATAACTCATGATTGCACAAAAGACCTGCACATTTACCCATAATTCTTAGTGCACAACATAAGTTACATTTTAAATTTTCCCCTAAAATTTCATATTGAGAACCTGTAAACCTCAGATTTGACACACACAGTACTAGTGTTGTTAGTACAAAAATGTATAAACAAGTATGACATGAAAAACAGAAAAAGTTAAAAAAATTAGTAACATTAACAAAAAAGAACAAACAGAAATATATAGATGGATAAAAAGACAGATCTATCAACAAACAGACATGCAGTTGGATAGATAGACAGACAAATGTCAGAGAGAAAGATGTAGTTTTAAACACAATTTTCATGATCATCACGTCAAATATCACTTGCATTAGTGCATACAGTAATATAATGAGCCAGCGTTATTGTAAATCAATAAAATTTGAATTTACGCCAAAATAAATCACAAGTATTAAATTAAAAGTGCATACACTAGCAGATACCAGAATCTCAATTAGAACTTGTTTCACCTTATTTTCAAACAATGTAACATGACCAAAGCCTCCTGCGCCAAGGCAGTGAAGCTCCACCCATCCCCCCTGTCCAGTATAGTTGTTCATTTGAGTTCCTATTCCATCAATCTGTCTTTGCATGACCTTTAAAAGGGGATAAAAACAATAATCTAAATAGTTATACTAAAAGTAAGTACTATTAATTCTAAAATAACTATAATAACAATTTTAAGAATAAAAAATAATAGCAGTAACATATCATACAGTTTTGAATTCATTATTTTGCACCTTCATCATAATCAGGCAAGTTACTTATAAAGCACAGGACACAGGCACATTGCATGGTAGCACAATTTACAGTGGCATAACCTGAGCTTGTAGCTATAGGCCTATCTAGGCCTGCAGGCCCGGGCCTTCAAATTATTTTAATTGGGAAAAGAATAGTATTGAAAAATTTTTTGTGTATATTCAATATTCAATGTTCAATGAATTCAAAGGCCTGGGCCTTCAAATTATTTTAATAGGGAAAAGAATAGTATTGAAAGATTGTTTGTGTATTATATTCAACAAAAAGAAGAAAGGCAACAATTTTTTAAAAACACCTGTTAAAATTGTTATTTCAATGTAACAAAACGCCTGCATGGTGTTGATGTTACAAACGAGTAGAGAGAAAACTAAGCTAATAAATAACGTCCCAGTCCCCAGCTGCAGGCCATGCTCTTCCTGGGAACTTGGCACAGGAGGAACATCTAGGATTTATTATTTTAGTGCATTTCTGGTGAATTACGAAATGCAATTTTCAAAAATTTCCCCAGGGAGCATGCCCCTGCACCCCCTAGAAATGTTCGTACTTTAGGTGCTTGCTCAGCTATATAATAAATTATATGGACTGGCAAAATTTTCATATCCTGGCTATGCCACTGATTTAATTACGTTTTTATTGCCTGTTTTCAACAATCCAAAATCACTTAGTTTTTGAAGCCCTATTTCAATTATTTGTAGACCTAAAAACCAATTCCTTCCAGCTGTTTGCATTCTTGGAGTTTCAAATGCTTCACTCAACTTAATAAAATTAATAGTTACTCAATCTGTGAATATATATTCCTGCTGATCATGAATTCCTTAGCTTACCTGGGTTTTATTATATATTAAAGATATTTCCTCTAATTATTTTGTTTTAGTTTCATGATCACTCATCAGTCTATCCACAATTCATCCAACCTGAAGACTATAGAGGCAATTCATGCTTTGAAACTTTGAGTTAAATTAAATTACATCATATATATCAATCAGCATTAATTATACTTTGTACAGCTAGTTGTCTTTGGAAGTTGTTTTAAGATCTTTCTAATTTCCACATGTTTAAGCCTGGGGAAGGGGGGGGGGGGGTACTCCCTATATTGGAGTATGATCATCATATCTTTAAGGGGTTAAAAATTGTCAGTCTGGTATTATATTTTAGGGGTGGTTAAAAGATATCCTGTGTGCTGTTTAAACCAAGAGCCTGGTATTTTTTAGGGTTGAAAAACATGAAGCTGTTGGACAGCTTTCAGTCCGGCGTTTTAGCAAATGTGTGTATTGATAAGAAACTAAGACAAAGTCCTTCGGCAAACGACCAATTTGTATCATGCACGCACCTTTGTTTACTGCATATGATTATGTTCAGTGCAACACGCCGGGACTCAGCGCCAACCTGCTAGCTACCCAGGGAAAGTTTTCAGCTTTAAATTGGTATTTTTTTGGGTAATTCTAAAACTGAGAGGTTGTTTTTAGGGTGGGAAATTTTTGCTCCTTGGAATATTCATTTTTTAGGGTATATTTCGAGCACTTTTCCGATGGTCATCCCTACCTTTTTGATCCTGAAATACCCCCATTCCCAGGGGCGGATCCAGACTAGTGCAACTAGTGCCATAGCACTATTCAAAATTTTTCAAACTTAAAAGTTACTCAGTAAAGAAAATAACCACTTATGAAAAAAGTGAAATTTTTTGTCATTATTTACGTCTAGCGCGTATATTAGCATCCATTTAGACCTTCGGATTCAGGTATTTTAAGCCATTTCGGTCATTTTCAGGGCAGTATTTTGTGTTAAAAGAGTAAAAATTCACTTGCACTTCTGTGACACTAGTAGAAGCCTGGAACCGACAAATTTGTGCAGCAGTCATAGCTTAGCAATGCGCTTGGCACTAGTCAAGATCGCGGGTTGGGAAAATGCCTAGATCCACCCCTGTTTCCCCCCTCCCCCATGTTTAAGCTGGTGAGAATTTCAAGATATGACATAACATAATTATTTCCTTACTTAAAGACTAGATTTTAAAAAAAATTATGGAATGATACTGTAAGCAAGTATAAATTATAACTGTTCTAGTAAAATCATGCAACTTATTAATTAATATAAAGGAAAAAGTGAAAAATTCTTTTAAAGCAACAAAAGATGTATCTTGAATAGTTTTTTTGAGTGTAAAACGATCAGATCCTAGTTATCAGTTTCAAATATCTTTTCTGAAATTGGTTACTTCCTCCAACTTAAGACTCAACCACTGCATGGTTGTTAAAAACCAAATGCAGATTTGGCTCTCAACCACTGTCACTGAATTAAATATGCTTTCTATATATATAGCTAGCCTTTCTTTCTTTTTGATTCTTCCTAACTTTTAAGCTTAAAAATGGTGTATGCATGATAAATGGCTGATTGATTTCAAGAGCTAACGAGTATTTTCAGGCTCAGTTCCATTACTTTTTGCAGAAGTGGTTAAATTTAACTGTATTGAACTGGTCACAATCTTCAAGGCTAGCTGTCCAAGATGAAATCGAATCATGCATTCAGTATCATCGTAAAGCAGTTCTTTTACTCCTATGGAAATAAAACTCACTTACCTATGCAAGTACTACAAGTCCCACAGTGGCGAGCAATTCGAAAACAAGCAATGAAAGTTTTTAAACAGCTTTCGGGCGACACATGCTGCACAATGACCTCGTTTTAGTTGTCACCAGCAACACTAGTCATATTTCGTCCGTCGTCCGTGATATTTATGCTTGCCGATTATTGTGACTTCCTCAAATCTGCTTTAACATGTCTGCTTCCTAAAACTGTAAACAAATATTCCCTTCCTTTAACTTTTGGCGCAAGTACCTAAAGATCAAGGGATTCCCCCGAAAAACGAAAGTTGATTCTTGGCGGACCGGAAATACGACTAACGCGGAGAATTGTGGGTAGTCTAGTTTTCGCTAACATAACATTGGACTGTCAACAATTCTTTAAAACTTTATTGTTTTCTTGTAGCTAGCTCGCTGTTTCATGTTGCATTTAACTCTTAAAGAATAGTTCTTTTAAAAGGTATTTAAAATTGCGTTGGCGAGTTAGCTACAACGGAAGGATCTGGGCCTAGTGAAATGATTACCGGAAAAGATTTTTCAAGCATTTGCCTTATGTTAAAGTTTACACCAAGTTTTCCCTTAAACTGCACTATTTTCAAAGTAAAACATGTGAATTAAAATGGACTATTTTTCGACGTTAAGTTCTACTTACATTAAAAATGTTTATTCTGTATTTTATTGCTTTTTTGTCTTATTAGCTGGCACTGAGCTCTTGAGAAGTTCTTCAAGAAGTTCTTCTGTCGCTTCTTCAAAACATTTTCTCTACTCACCGTCTAGCGGCCGATAGACCACTAGAGTAGCCAAACAGAATGCGAGTTTTGCAATAGACCACTAGTAGAGTTTGACTATTAAAGCTTAGACCAAGTTTTCCCTTAAATTAACTGCACTATTCAATGTTAAAACATGACTTATTAACCTGCATTCGATTAAATCGCCTCTTAATTTTGCAATATAAGAAAATATCGTACAGAAGCGCAGTATTTTGAATACATAAAGGCTATTATTTATAGTAAATGAAATCATGACTGGAACTGTTTCCCAAAATACTTTTAAAACGAGGCACTTGAGATTCTGAGTGTTTTCTAAGTGATAAACAATGACTAGGAACTTTTAAGGTGGTTGAAAACTTTCTTATCAATGTTAACCTTTTAACCAAATCAGCAAAATTTACCAGAACCAGGTAAAATATTATAGCTCAACAGTAGTGTCAGGGAGCCTGCAGAAAGAAGACATTCAATAAACTACACAAACAGGAAAACTAAAAGAGAAGTGAATATGCCTAAAACAGACATTGCTTGTCTTTCCGGGCTTCCGTAGTGCATCAATTTTTAAATTAAAAGTATATGTCATCTTTTAAAATATCCGTGACTTCTCTATCACTTCCTTTCAACACGTTTTCAGTATCGCGTGACTCTTAATCTCAGCCAGCCAGCCGAGCTGTATTAGGTTGGAATGAAATAGACATTTGAAATAGTAATAATAATAATAATGAAAATCGAATGCAGAGCTATTACAACAACATCATATTTAGGCAGGTTTATTGGCAATATTTGGGTAGCCGTGCATGCTACACTCTTTATCAAGCCAACGCTGGAGTGAGGTGAGAACGTATCACCGGATATTGAAGGCGTTATGCCTGTCACGACTTAGTCGATCATACATTAACTACGTTATTGTTTACTTATGTAACTCATATTAATTTGAAAACCGTTATATTCTTACCTCACTCCAGCTTTGGCTTAATAAAGAGTTACAGTAGCACAGCTACTCGAAATACTGCCAATAAACCTGGCCAAATATGATATTGTTGTAATAGCCTTGCATTCAGATTTTCTTTATACACACCGAGAGTGACGGTCTGTTACATGCATCTCTAAACAAGACATCCAACTTCCATTTTATCTTGCGTCGTGCAGTCCTTTGCACTAAAAGACTTTGTAATAATAACATAATAATAAAGTAATAATAATAACGATAATAATAATAATAATAATAATAATGATAATAATAATAATAATAATAATAAAGCAGTTTTATTGACATTTCACTAAGTAGTTCTTCTTTGGAAAACCAACCAAAACCGGGTCACGACCCTATTGACATTGTACTTTTATCGATAAATGTTTGGCTTCTTACTAGACCAATGGCTTAACGACCCTGTCCACGGACGGTGTGGCGAAAGAAAGGCCGCACAAATGGTCAACCCTCGACTAGGCCGGGGATCGAACCCGGGGCCCCACGATTGGAAGTCACAGTTCTTATCGACCGCTGAGGCGCTGAGCCAAAGTCGCACACTAGGGATACGGGAATCACGAGCGCCAAGAAGAGAC
>JAOBRD020612113.1:0-15635 GCA_027575215.2 Hydrozoanthus sils
CCCCCCCCCCACAACAAAATTAATTCAACAGAATGATATTGGAGTGACTCTCAAATTTTCCATTCATTCATCATCCGCACACATGAAAGAAACAACAATTATCTGTTTTTCTGATAGTTGTCAAAGTCTTGCAAAACTAAACAAAACTGTCTTGAAAAAGAACCAACTAAAATTTCTTGAAAGTAGACCATTTTTTTTAACAGTTTACAAGTTAACAAATGTTTTAGTCTTTGCCCATGAAGAACTGGGTTACAAAACAATGAAAATCATCTAAACTTCCAAAATAAAAGAAGACAGTCTACACTACACCCTAGACTTATTCAATTCTTGTTGAGAGGATGGGGCAGGTCTTATAAGAGAGGGGGACTCAATAAACTTCTGGCTTCTTAAAGGGGGGTTTATTTGAGAGAGGGGAATTAATAGAGAAATTATGGCAATGTAAATATTCTGCTTGTAAAACTATTTAAAGTTATATGCTGAATATTTTTCTTTTAAAAAAAACAGTTTAGTTACTAGTAACTAATAAAAACTTCTTAAAAAAACACCAGGATTACCAAGTTCTATTCTTGATAATAAATATTTTTGAAGGATCTTTTTGAGTTCCCTGATGAGAAACTGAGAGATTAGACTTAATTTTTATTAACTAGACAACAGTAAAGTCAAATACCAAACATACCATAATTATTATATAGCTTCCTATATTATAATTCTTAAAAGGAATTTAAAGCATTGGTCAGACAGTGGTTATAGGTTTATATCTGTTAATCTTAGTGTGAACAAGCCTCCGAGAAGGAGCCGAAAGCTCGTATGCTTCAACTCTGTATAAGTACTATGTATAAGTTTAAAACTTTTTATTAGTAAATCTTAGTACTATTTGTATAATGTTGACAGTTTTTCTTAATTTGGTTTATGCCTTTCTTGAGTCAAGTTGTCCATTAGTCTGATGCTTATCTCCAGTTTCTGTAGCGTTAAGTGGATGATCATGATAGTCTTTGACTCCCCTTGAACAGGACACTAATCTATTGCAGGATAGCTCCCAGCAGGACTGGTACTCATTTATACAGCTGAGTCAACTGGAACAAGCCTAGTAAAATGTCTTGTTCAAGGATACAACACAGTGGTCTGACTGAGGCTAAAACGTGCAACCAACAGTTTTGGTTTGTTGCAAAACTGCAAACATCATCCTTGTCAATTATAAGATGCCTATGGCAACTACAGTCTAACCCCTCAAGACGGACACCCAGATAAGACAGACACCTCTATAAAAAGAACACCAAATCTTGGCCCCTACTGTCTTCTCTTACTGTATTTTAAACCTTTATAAGACATTTAAAGCCAGTCCCAAAGGTTTCCATCTTCAAATTTGTAATTGATGGTACCTGTACCTGTACTTAGGCCTGTAGCTGCATTATATATGCTGTATAATATTCCTGTGTTAACTAAATTATAAAATATTATGTAATTGCTCCCCAGGTTGTAAATCAAAACAAGGAGTTAAAAAGACAAAGCCAAATGATAATTGCACAATGTGGAAATTTGAAAGCATTTCAGTTTGTAAGTGTGAATAGTTTCTTACACTAACATGCTTCATTCAGTTAAGAAATATTTTTTACTAGGAGTACAATAGATTCTTGGCAGTTTATTGAGGGGTTTTGATAATTTGATTTAATTGTTGGGATTCTTGTTCAGAAATATAGTGGGGAAATTTATATTATAGAGTTTCTGCTGCTCTGACTCATGTTTGGAGGCTGATCTATTATGTCAGCTATAATCACCTCATGCGAGATGATTATAGCCAGTGTTGGAACAAATTTTTAACATGGTTGCCTCACAATTTTGTGATCTTTCAGGGGAAGAGATAAAGCTTTGAAGGAAATTATATTCCCAAAAGCACTAAGGTCTAAGGGAAAACACTTTTCAGAGTAATACAATATCATATGAGAATGATTGTGCCAACTCATACAAGACAAAACTCCAGGTGAAAATGCCTCAGTGTGCAAATGAGCAAAAAGACGACAATGAATAAAATTTTGCATAAATTATGGCAATGATAACAATATTTTTTTCTCTCTGATAATCACCCAGTAATTTTACTAAAACAATTATACGCCCCAGGCTCAGTGAACATCTGGGTGGTGAATAATCCCCTAAACTTTTTTGCATGTGGAGAATAATTGTTATAAAACCACCTAGATGTACATGCAGGACTTGAGACTACCTTTCTCCCCACAAGCCCAGTTTCTATTCACTAGCCTAAACCAATTTTCTACTAGCCAAAACTGCATTCAACTACAGTAGCTTGTGGCTAGTTGGCTACCATTAGTATTGGGCCCTGTACAGTGGCAGGTTTTTGATAGATATCCTCTAGACAGTTGGTCAATTTCAAAGAGATTGTAAATCAGCTTAGTAGCCTGAATGAATAAGGAGACTTTGCATGGTGGCAAAGAAAAAAGGAAATTTGCAAGAGACAATGTGGATTGAATGACAAGTACAACAATATAAAATAGAATCTATGGATGTTGTAATATAATTTTTAAAATATAAACTTTTGTTCAATAAAATTTTAGAACAAAAGTGATTACAGAATTGAAAAGTTAGAAGTTGTTTACCTTAAAATGTAACAAAACTGAAAACCAGAAAACTAGAAAAAATATTGTAACCATTCCCATGATTAATGCAAAATTTTATTTGTTGTTGTCTTTTTTTCTCAGTCAAGCACTGATTGAAGCATTTTTACCTGGAGTTTTATCTTTTACAAATTAGCCAGGATTTTTGTTCAGGCTGGGATATCAGGCCCTTTTCTCAGTTATTTTAATTTTTATCCCAGCTATTTTTATGCAGGATTTGCACTAGAACTCTCATGGAATAAGAGAAGTCAACCAGTTCCTGTACTGTCAATAAAGTAACTGAGTAAATGTCTCTATTAATAAATAATAACAACTAAAACAAGAAGAGAAAGTTTAAAAATTTCTTAGTGAGCTCCCCTGTACCCCAGGTAAGTCAGCTGTTTGGTGAATCCCCACCACACCTACCCATGCCCCTTCTTGGAGTTGGACAGCAACAGTCGCTGATATTTGCAAAAAGGTCCATGTTATTACATATCTAAACAAATACCATGTTAGCACAAGTATTCTCATGTGATCGATATTGCTGTTAAGTAGTTGTTTTCCTCAAAATCTAGCTAGAAAAAGAGTTTGAAACAGCAGATGGTGTACTTATATATTAATTACTCAGGGGAGGTCGGGGTATTCCCTCTATTGATATGATAGAGGTCAAAATTGGTAAATAAATCTGGTAATTTCAGAGAAAAGCAAGGTTATAAGTTATTTACTTAATTATTTATTTATTTATTTAGATTTAGATTTGGACTTATAGTCTCCTACTTATTTTTTGTATTTTTTAGAGGTGCAAAAACAAAACAAGTTTGCTTATATTTTTTCCTGCCTTTTTAAAACCCATGCTATGAGGTATTTTTGGGATTGAGATTTTTCTGATGAGAATCTCCATCTTTTTTACCCCAAAGTACCCCTGCCCCCCTTTTTCCAGAACTCAATCATTTACCAAAGCTTATGCAAACTGATGAACTGTATGTACTCTTAAATTGTAAGCCAGAGAATTTGCTCAATGGAGAACCAGATGAGAACTTGGATGAGCAGTCTGACAGCCAATTTGTCAATAAGGAAGTTCTTCAAAATCAGATCAGTGGTATGTACAGGCTTGATGATGATCTCTGTCATTCACTAGCAAAGACTAACTAGACTTCTGCATATCACAGTGCACTGATGGTTAATTAGTACTGACTTAAACATGTTGGCCAAAAAGCAAGCAGATGAATTGTGTGTTTTATTTAGCAGCTTTTTTTAAAAAAAATACCATTTGAGTATATTTTACTGGTTGTAGGTAATTAATGTGCTTTTAAAGAGCATTTGACATGAAATCAGTTTTTTGAGTAATATTGATAATAATAATTGCTAATGAGCTAGCTGAGTGAAGATGCAAGGCCGGCAAAATAGCAGCATTATAGAGCCACTCAAGGTATTTGGGCAGACAAAAAAAAATCTTGAGTGATCTGGAGAGATGTAAGTAATATAAGATTTTATGACTTAATGCCAAAGAGGTCTATTGTCCCCCAATGGACTGGTCAATCATAGTGCGTTAATTTTGAATGAAACAATCATCAGCCTTGTGACATCACAGTAGTATGGTTATCTGGGTCATGACAGTTGCTAATAATTTGCTTGATAAGATTTTATTTAGTATGCAAAAAACAATCAGCGCTTAGTAAGAATAGAACTCAGGACAGAAAAGCTTGCTTTGAGAAAGTAATTGCATGTCTCGTGAACTAGCTGAAGCAGTTTATCTGTTGAATCAATGCGAAATTTTTGACACAGCAGTGATATACTATATGAAAATAAGTACACATTGATGTATCCAAAAATGAAATACAAAGAAGCTACATACTTACGAAACAGGTAGCCCAGTGAGAATGCCTTTGTGGCATCTAGTTTTTTTTCTTTTTGAGTTTTATTTGTTCTTAAAGCCACCATAAGTGGTTATTCAACAGTTATTTGATTTGTTTTCTGTGAGTGTCAAGGCCTTGGTAGTTGGTTGTCTAGTTTTATTCACTTGTAGAAAGTGTCATTCAATCAAGCTGTTCTTGAAGTAAGCAAAGCGAAAGCTTCAGGCAAGCATTACAAATGACTTTGCGTTGAAAGGTTTGCAAAACGATTCTGTTTGATGCGTAACACATTTTGTCATCCAGTTTATAAGCAATATTGTTTCGAGGTTTATAAAATAACTGGTAAATTAAACTTTCATAAATTTACCATTTGCAGTTTGAGTTTTTCAAAATGAGCTAATCACAGCAGGAGCTAATTGTGACCTTATTATTGCTCATATTGTTGACACGGTGTAAGTTTATTGGCACTTAGTAGTAGCTTCAAATAGTAATAATAAAATAGATATTATTTTACTGAGGATATTAGCCCCAGTCACTCTGTGGTGGTTTTCATGGAGGTCCTCTGGGTCTAAATAAAAAATTAAGTATAAAACAGAGATACAATAAAATCAGGAATAGAATCAGAAATATAAAAACCTTATGAAATAATTGTAGTTAAAAAAATTAGTTTTCAAATTTGAAAACTTAGTACTACCATCTATGATGCTAAAAGTTAACTTTATGAATTCAATTAAAAAAAGGGAATAATGAGCTCTGTTTTTGCCCAATTAGTTTTGCAAGCTGTTAGTTTGAGTTTTAGATCACTCCGGCAGGGATTTCGACAAGTTTTGAAGTAGCAGCAGACTGTATTAAAGTATATGGAAATTCAAGGAACTAAGAAAAAAATTAAGGTTTATTGTTATAGAAAGTAGGAGGCAGTAATTTGAAAAGTAGGTGGTGAAATTGGCCGGTTGGTGGCTTCTATTGAAACCCCTGCTATTGGTATTGTATGAGTGGCTTTCTTGTCTTAGGTCAGAGGGAAGTTTAGATAATTTTTTTAAATTCTTTTTGATAAAAACAGTGGACTAGAAGACAATATCTGTGAATTTTTACGTCAAAAGAGAGAAGCCTCCAGTTAAAATAGTCAAATGCTTCCAAGCTTGAGGCCCCATTTGGCCTCTTTTGGATCAAGTCCATGTGGTCTTAGTTCCCATGAAAGATTTTCATTGATTTATAACTTCAAAATACTTATAAGTTGTTACTTGCTCTATTTATACACCTGTACCTAAAAAATAATTATTGGTTTGCTGAGTTTGAGAAACATATACATTAACAATGAAAATATGTCAAGACATATAATACACAGCTTGTGGAATTTAAATTTTTTAATAGGATTTGCCTCAGTCCACTCAATATGATAATATAAAGGAACAAAGTAATTGGTTTTAAAACATCAATAACTCATATCATCAGTAAATATATTCAGTTATTGGTATTTACCCACTATGTTTGAAGGAATATTTGTACAAATTCCTTAGGTATTTTGTTTTGGTCTTTTCTTATAGAACTGGAAGTGTCGTTGGACGATATGAAGAAAGATCTAAAAGATGCTAAGGAAAAACTTGTAGCCAAAGAAAAAGAGGTAGGCTGGGTTAGTGCTAATCAGCCTTTGAACAATCAGGCCTAGATATACAATTTGCATAATGTTTCTGTGATTTATTTCTGAGAGAAAATTGTGCTTGAACTTTGATTCAATGCCCTCCCTTCATCTTCAGCACCAAATGTCCAGATGATAATCAGAGATTTCAATTTTTTTCTTCGAGTTTAGATGCCTGAACCACATTGTTTTTCAGTACCAAGGTGCCAATCAGCTGAATATACAATTTAGCTGTCTTGCCTAGACCCATTACTCTGCTTCCTCATTACCTCAGTATCTTACCTCAAAGTACGTACCAGGTACCAGATTTCTCTAACACGAAAAATATTTCACTTGCTCTCTCTTGAGCTGAGACTTCCCTTTTGTGAATACATACCACTTTGATTATCTCCTTACAAGAAGCTAGCTAGGTATTTGAAAACCTATTCTTGAAATTGATGCCCCAACACTGACCTCCTTTATTTGGCATCCAGGTACACCTAATATCCATAGAACAACATTTCTCTGTCAAGTTTGTTGTAAGATCCTAATCTTGTCACTGTGAACTCCTAGATGCCTTCTAACACCTACAGTAGCACCCAGTTTCAGATTATTGTCTTATGTTCCACCCATTATAATTTGGATAAATCACATCATATCGATCATGTGGTATGAAATCAGAAGTAGGTTATCAGCCATTATAACCCACCCAATAGTTTTCGTGCAATCTCATTGAAAAAACGTGTCACGTGGTACAAAATTGGAAGTAGGTTATAATTACCAGCAAATATACTCCTTCAAATTTGATAACTGCCCTGCGATTTTGTCGGCCATTTCTAATAAAAATAACAAATGTTATTTTTCAAATTTTGAACAAGTTGGTATTGATAGACAATTAAATTAATCATTTCACTGAGTCTAACAGCAAAGATTTTTAAAAGTACTTGATTTTAAAGGCAGTGCAGGACAGTACAAAAAAGTCGACAAAGCTGACAATGCGCGTTAACGTATTTGAAGGTAAAAAAGTTGCAAGTCCGCTTTCGCTAAACAACAGTTTTAATAACAGGCTTAACTATTAAAACTCTCCCTTTCTAAAGTTCTGTAAAATATCTTAAATTTAAAACTGAGAGTTTACACTCCATCCAACTTCAGTTAGTGTGGACAAGAGAGAATTTTTTATCTCTTCAATTGTACACAAAGTTTTATCGAAGAAAAAATAATATTCAGGCAGGGTTATAAAATAAATAGACCCCTTTTTGGCTCACTGGTATATCGGAGGATAATGTCCTTGGCTGATAGATTGTCCTCAAAATTTCTCAGTTGCCCTCGAAGCTTCGCTTCTCGGCCAACTGTTTGTTTTTCGGACAATCTATCAGCCTAGGACATTATCCTCCGATATACCAGCCGCCGGAAGGGGTTTATTTACTAAATATACCCCTTCCAATTTGGTAACTGCCCTCCAATTTTTCAGCCATTTTTCGGCTAAAACAAAAAACATTTTTCAAAGTTTTTTAAGTTAATAGACAAGAAAATTGATCATTTTGCCAAGTCTAACAACAAAAGAAATTTAAAAAATACCTGCTTTCAAAGGTGGTGCCCGACAGTGCAAAAAAAAATTGACAAAATACACCATTCCATATTTTGCCGTGTATAAGTCAACCCCCCATTTTGCAGCCAAAAAAGTGCAAGTTTTAGAGTTCCTGTGTATAAGTCGATCTCAATATTTTATAAGATAAAAATACCAAAAAATCAAAGTTTATAATAAAAATTTGAGAAAGAAATACAAAAAAAACAACACACAAACTACACAGTGAGCGAAGTACATAATTAGCCATTTCATTTTTTACGATAATCGATTGTTTGTACACTGTCAGTATACTGTAAAGATCACAAAATTCTTTCTTGCTTCAAGTACTTATCATCTAAATGCTGGTTTTAAACATTTTTATAGAGTTTTAAGGGGTGTTAAAAAAATTTCATGTTTTGATCGATGTATAAGACAAGCGCAATTTTTAGATGTGAATTTTTGGTGTTAAAAAGTCGATTTATACATGGCAAAATACAGTAATCTTATTTGAAAGAACAAAAAAAAGCTAGGAGCCCGCTTTCACAAAAAAATAGGTTCAATATGTAACAATCTAATCTAAACCTAAAACATCTTAAGCTTAGAACTGAGAGTTAAGGTTTCTTCCAACTTTTAACTTGGAGAAGAGAGGAGTTTTTGCTGCTTGGGAGGGTTATAAAACAAATAAACCCCTTTATTGCTTCTTGGTACATCAGCTAAGGGATGAAGTGTCCTTGACTGATAGATTGTCCCCAAAATTATTTCTCAGTTCATTTTTTGGACAATCTATCAGCTGCAGACATTATCCTCCGATATACCAGCCACCGTAAGGGTTTTATTTACTAATTGTTCACTGAGTCCAAGTTTTAGATACCCCTTTGTTGGTTTTTAATGCTCCCACCAACCCCTCCTCCCCACCCCAGACTCCTTGTTGTCTATGTGCTCATTAACTTTTACTTGAGATTCATTTTTCTTTGTCTTTTATCTTGAAGTAGATGTCACTGGCTCTCTCTTTTCCTTTAGCACTCTAGTGCCAGATAACCCAATGCATCAACCTCTCGATTTTGGTTGTTGGCATTTCATCTCTTTACCCCTTTCAGTAACTAAGTAACTGATGTCACATTGATCAGGTGTCTCTCAAATGATTTCTCATTTCAGTTTGCAGAAGAGAAACGAAACAGTGAAGTATTAAAGAGAAAGCTTTTTGAAAATGAAAAACAATACAGACAGCTTAACAGAGGTTTGTGATTGGCTTATTACTATCAATCTAAAATTAAACACTTGTCAGTCAAAACATTTTGTAGCTGACCATCAGCAACCAAAGTGGTAGATAGAGATGGGGACAGAATTTATAAGACATTTATTTCTTTGGACAGGCATGTTGCAAATTATACACCCAGACCTTTGAGAAGTAGGTGGCCAAGTTATATATGTGTTCCATCCAGTTTTTTTGTTTTCAAGAACCCTGCTTAAACCATTGTATTATTAATTGTGCCAACTTGATTAGACTATTACAGTTTTTAGGATTTATAGTTTTTCTCTTTGGATGAATAGTGTAACGAATTGGAACAATAAAGGAAAAGGGAAATAGTTCCAAATCCGTAACAATACAGTATACGTAGTGTCAGTGATTCGCTCAGGAGTATCAATGTCCTTATTTGGAGAGTTGGTGAGAAAACAATAAGTGTTGTGTATGCAGAATTTAAATGTTTGTTGTTCATTTGTTGTTCTTTTGACACAAGAAAACTTTTGGAACTCTTAAAACTCTGCAATTGCAGTTGGACAGTGCTTAGACCTGTTACCATTTACCCTAATATCCCCCGAGGGTTGTGGCCTTATATAGATTGGGTGGTACATTCCAGTTTTTACTCTTATAAATATTATTTCTTAAGAATTTTTAATAATGCTTGGTCACTTGAATATATTATGGAATGATTTGACCATAGCTTCTTAGTCTATATACTCATTTGTATGTGCTTTATCATGAGTTACAATTAAACACCTGATGCTTGTGCTGTCAGGATCCACACTACATATTGTTTTGTGTCATATGTCTGTGAAGGAGATGGAATGCATATGGATGAATTAATTATAATTCCAGTTAGCTGATGATTGAGCTTGATTGGAGTCTTTTGTTTAGAAGGCAGAGATATTTTGAAAAAAGCAAATCTTGCATGTACACACTCAATGTAGACTGCTGACATACCAGTTAAACAAGTGACAAATATTGCAAGACATTGCTGCTAAGATTGTACTGTTTGTGGTAATTAAAGGGTCTAATGCAAAAATGGCGTAAACGACTTTAGACGAAGTTGTCAATTGTCCTTAATTACATTATCCCAATTATCTCTTCTTAACTCTTGGGAGAATTTGGCATTTCATATAAAGTCACTTGATATGTTGTTTTTGCACTAGACCCATCAGTTGTAGATAATAGTCTCCATTTGCTCTTGGTTAACACTGATATTGTTTTTAATATTTTACTTCTTGAGTATAAAAGATCTCAATGGCTTGTTACCATTATCCGTCACTTATCACTGAGCTGAGTGATCTAATTAAGCTACCAACCCTTATTCGCATGTTAAACATGCTCTAACCATTTCAGTCCCAGTCAGTCAAGATCAAAATTCTCCTTCATAACACATAAAATTATTAATACATTTGTTAATGAGAAAATGAGAATTGATCAAAGGCAGCAAACTGGTCAAGATAAAATGTTAAATTCTACCAAGCTTGTTCAATTAAAAATATGGGCTCTACTTAATTGGGGTAATTAATTACTTTTCCCACTGGGATTGAAAGGGTTGAGAAAAACCTTGCAAAATACAACTATAGATATTGTTGCAGAAACACAAAATCCTAAGGTGAATGAGTCTCTTCCATTTGCAGTTGCATGTCTCAAGTATTTAAAGTGATCTGAAACTTCTTTCACATCTAAGGAAACTGCTAAAATAGATAGTTTAGAATTTAAGTGAAAATGACAATAAAGTAATTTTTTGTTACAACAATGATACTGAAATTTTCATAATTCTGTTATAATTATTATATATTTTTCTATGGTTTTGAAGAAAGTGTAAACAATGCAGATGCTTTTCCAGTTACATATACTCTGTTACAGAACTTATTCATACTTTCAGCTCAATACTTAATTAACAAAATAATGACCTGTAAGACTTAGTGTTCTAAAAACACAAGCAGCTCACAAAGAACTATTAATAATAATAAGTAATAAGGTTGTTGTTTAAAACCATACAACATGTAGATTTGAGTGAGGCCTTACCACTGGAAACGGGGTATAATCCAAGTTTCGCTGATCTACAGCATCAACAAAGAACCCCATAAACCCACACAAAGGAAAGAGAAAAAATCTCTGACTTTTATGGGATTTCAACCCATGACCTACAAAACAGATCTATGTCACTCTAACCAATTGAGCTACAGGGCCAGCTGGGAGTTTGGTCATGGGATTTTGAGGACAGTACAGCTTGGCCCGTTCTACTTTTTTCTATAAGCTAAGGATTTCCTAGAAAATTAGCTGACATTAGTGTGCGAGTCATTTTTGCCATTATCATGTTGGTATAAAAACATTTTTTTGTGTATTTACAAGAACACCTAATAATGGTCAAAATGATAAAAAATGTTTGCATATTTGTGTTAAAAAAATAACTAAAAGGTTTTTATACCTATATTTTATGAGATTAAGTAACAATTGATCTGAGTTAGAAATAGGAAGGTTAACAGCAATGGAATACAGAAAAGTGCTAATGTGATATTATCAAACTGTTGATTTTATTGGCTAAATTTTAAAAATGGGCATTATCTTCATAAGTAAGCTGATGACTATTTCTTTCCAATTTACTCATTCTTTTCTAGTTGAAAAACCTCTGTTAAATTTAAGAAAGATAAGAAAACTTTTGTGAGGAACATCAAAAATCAGAAGTTTTTTTTCCTTTTGTTTTTAATTATTAGTATTATAGCACTAAAGAATCATTGCTTTAAACAGAGTTCAAGCTACTCCTTAAACTCCTTGAAAACTCCTTGAATTTGGTTTTCATTTTCAAGTGCGCTTGAAATAAAGCCCTTGAATTTTGGAATTTATCACAGACTTCTTGAAAACTCCTTGAATTTTGAACTTCATGAACTGGTTAAAAGTACTTGGGTGTTGCAATGGTGGTTATTTGCCAAGTTAATCAATTGTTTTGTCATACTTTTCAATAATTGTTTCCTACTTCTAAACATTTACTTTAACTTTGTACTGAAAATGGTTTGACTTTTGCATTTGGTTCTCAAGGTTGAAGTGTTCACATATTACTGCATACCAACTTGTATTTAAATTTTGTATAAATGTTAAGTTTATTATTTGCAAGTAAATACAAGTTCATTTTGTTAAAACAGTTCTGACAATTTGAAATTATTTTAGATGTTGGGGGTGACAGTTTTCATTTTTATAGACACAATATACCCCGCTGAAAAATACTCCTTGACTACTCCTTGAATACCGGCCTTGAATTTTGTAGCTGATGGTCAGTACTAACCCTGTTTAAAATAGAGTACTAGTTTCACTGCTTTTTTACTTAAAAACTATGTTGTATACTGATCAATGTATATATTCTCAGTATGAAAATTTAAACATTCTGGTGTGGCAAATGTGAAATACTGCAGAACAATGGGAGGCTCCCTAGTTCTTACATGGAACTTTATAGTTAACACGTACAGTACATTGTTAACAATCTTTGAATTTGTCATTCTAGTTTCCATGCTTGCTCTTGAGGAGTATAATGTTTTGCAACAAAAATACCAGCTTGAAACTCAGTGTCGATCACAAGCAGAGAAATTTGCAGCAGAGGTTTGGTGATAAAAACTTGTCATTTTTCAATACCATTGCACTGGTATTAATCCTAGAAAGTCTTTTTTAAAGTAATTTTTTCTACTTCTGTTTGAATAAATTTGGTAGTAGTTTTAGGTATAAGTTTTACAATCCATGTCTCATGTACTGGCCAAAAACTTACTTACCTATATTTTGTAAGGGAAGTTAAAGAAAAATAGTGTGCCTACTGCAGTTTAGTTTTAATCTCGGAGTTTAACCATTATTGTACAGAATAGTTTTTGTGCCATCAACCACAAACAAAGTACATCCTGCTTTTTTCTGCCTGCTGTACATGTTTATATGTAAGAACTTTATTTTTAAGACTTGTTATTTGAATAGAATGAAATCCTGCTTTTTGTCTTTACTGAAATGAGCAAGAGATCAAGTGCGAGTGATCTGCAGTGGTAGTTTAAATAATTTTTAACAACTTAAATTATTTTACCTTAATAGGTACTAAAAGAAAAGGCAATAATGGCCAGGAAAAGTGACATACTAGTAGATGGCACCAGCGAGACAGACCCCAAGCTGGCAAGAGCATTGAAACAAATTGAGGAACTGACAAACAGTCTGGAACAAGAAAAAGCCACGGTAAGTATTGATCAGCACTACAACTACCAACATGCATATGAGTCAGTGATCAAGTGAATGATCTGTTGCAGTGTTTTGATTATTTACTACAACACCATTTAAAGGAAGATTGCATATTGGTAAGGTATGGGATCCACAGTGATTATATAGTTTTGATATCTGATTTAAATTATAGTAATAAACTGACGTAATTTATTGTAGTCAGGTTAGCTAATTTAATTGAATTTTATACCAAATATTTCGATCTGTGTTTCACTGATGTAATCTAACAGCTTTTTTCATTTGTGTGCAAGTTCAATAAAAAGTTTTGTTTGAACATGTTATTCATGTTATTTTCTGCTAAAGAATAACTGTATGTGTTTTCCCATTGTTTTAGGTTAAAGAACTAAGCAAGCAACTTGTAAATGCCAAAGCAAATGATTATGCTGCAGGTAGTAATATTTCTATTTGATACTCATGCTCTTTGTGTTTTTACAATCTGTTGTGTCTTGTGTAATTTTCAATTTGAAGAAATCAGAGTATAAAACTTGCTTGTTTGGTTGATTCTTTTCTTGTTCAGATTGCTAAACTTCATGCTAAGGAAACATGCAAGGATAAATATACTGACAGTACAATCTCTTTCAAATAAATCAAAATTTTTGTGAACAACTTAATTTACATAATTATTTTGTTTTACAGTAAAGAAATCCTGAGGGGTTCTTTGGGGTAAATAGGAAAGGAATTCTTGTCTGAATTAAGGAAGTGTGAAAAATACCCTAAAACATTGATGGGAAGATTTTTATCCTAAAAAATAATTCAATAGCATCAATTGAAAAACAAATTAAACTAAATATTTAACAACTATCCCCAGAAGGGAAGGTGAATAGCGGTGGATATATACCGAGACACAAAGCGTCAAGGTATATATCTAGAGCTAGAGACTGACCCTGAGGGGGATAGTTGTTTTAGTATTTACCAGAAGATAGGGAAAAAATTCACTTCATTTTTCAAAGAAAGGACAAAATTTATGTTTAATTTCTTTTTCTAGCATGCATGCTTCGTGTACATTTGAGTTTGTTTACATTCTTCAGGATTTTTTGAATAGAACATAAATGTCGCAGATTTTAAGCAGATTTTGAAAGAAAAATTTTTGTCCTAACCATTAAACCAAAAAGCCAAATCTTGTTGTCCTCTTCGTGTTTTCTGGAATGGTTCTTCATTTAAAGCAATCATTTCCTCATCTATAACTATGTCATGGGTAACCTGACACCATTTTGACTAGTGACTCAATCAACTAATAGTCATGGATATTGCAAGATACGGGAACCAATCAGAGTGCTCGAAAATGGATATTGGTTGCTTTGGTAAACACTAAATGCTCATATTGTTTCTCTTCCCCTCCCTAGAAAAAGTTACTATTTCTTTGAGTTTTCTCTGGAAATCCAAAATTTACTTCAAAACCACCCAAGGTTATCACACCAATTCAATTATTGTTGCACTTTACCTTTGTTGAGTTGTGGACTTCAACAGCTGAGTAGCACTAAAAGTAGCTAATTTGGAGACAAAATACAGCATTGACACTACATGTGATAATTGGTAACTTCAATTTTATCCCTGTTAAGCCCAAATGTAACAACAATTCAATGAAAAATGTAATAATGCTGCAATAAAAGTAGTAACTTTAGTTTTTCAAACACCAAATCTGTTATTATTCCTAGTTCTTACTAGATGCATCAGGGGAAAATTTGTTTTTATGGTGTTTAGATAACTATTTAACAATTAGAATACAAGGTCATAATTTCTATCGGCTGATATAATGACGAGGGCAAAGCCCAAGTCATTCTATCAATAGCCGATAAAAATTAAGAGTGAGTTTTCTAATTGTTTTAGCATAAATCCCTTTGAGAATAAACAACAGAACTACAATAATTTGTAATTAAAAAAGCTTTAATTTCTTTAAACAGTTAATGTTGATACAAGCAGTTTTCACATGTAGAAGTGCTTGCACGGCTGTGGCAATCTGTCGAGTAATTTGTGTTTTCAAACTGTTGCTTCAAACATGTCCAGTCGATAGAAATTAGGAGCGAGTATTCTAATCGTTTTAGTTGAAATCTCCAGAGAATAGTAATAAAAAAAACTTATTTCTTAAAACAGCTTTGGTCATGTAAACAGCTTTCACATGCAGGTCCGCTCAGAAGCCTGTCGGAGTGAAATGTCATGAGTTGATTCTTCAAATATATTCAGCCCATAGAGATTAAAAGAGAGTATACTAATTGTCTAAGTTGAAAATCTCAGGAGAATAAACAACAGAACCACAATAAATCGTAATAAATTCATAAAGTTAATTTTTCTCCAAACAGCTTTCGCATGTGCAGATCTGCTTGGCAGTCTTTCGATTGAAATGTGTTAAATTGATGCTTTGAGCCAAACATATTGTTTTTTACTTACCTTCGAAGTTTTTATACCATGTTTCATTGCTGCCTTTATTTTGTCTTGAACTGTTTTGTCAATTAGAAGCTTCAAGTCGTCTGCAGAAAGGACTGAAAATCCAGAAGTGCACATG
>JAOBRD020612219.1:0-15633 GCA_027575215.2 Hydrozoanthus sils
ATTGGGGAAGTTTGGGGAAAGACCGCTTTTTTACTGTGGGCTCACCCTCATGAAGTGCCCGTGGATTAGTGCGATCCACGGTCAAGATGGCGGCCACTCAAGAGAGGGTGGGTAGATTGGTAGCAATTTTCCTCGGCTTGCTTTTCTTTTAATTCAGCTAACGCTCTTGCCTGAGCAAGCTTTATCATGACGCTTTTATTTGTTTCAGAGGTTTCTTCTCACTGACTCTCAAGTTGATGGTAAGAAATTTTGAAATTGTTTAATGTATTTTCATGTATAGATCTGACAGGCTAATATTTGCAATAGCAGGATAATTGAAAATTTCTGCAGGGAACTTATTGATAAACTTTTAGTTATAGATTCTCCCTGTTTACTGTATTTTTTGTTAAAAATGCCCTGAGGTTTTTGCCTTTTTATAGAGTCTTTCTCTTTTTGGCTCTAGCTTGCCAAAAATACCGCGTTTGGTGAAGGAATTTACACATCCCCTGCTTTGATTTTAAAGCTGGCATTGTTAAGTGCAGACGCCGTTAACTTTTAATGAAGCGATGAAGGTGTTTACAAATCAACTGCGAATCAAATCTTACACGAAGGGACAAGCCATTATGTTCTGTAGTTTACATGCCGGTTTTTGTACTTGGATTTCGTTTTGTCTTTGTTGGCAGGCCTTGTTGGCACGCTATGGGAACTTTGGATTAATTTCCGGTTTTCAATCGATGTTGTTAAAGAAAAAGATCACGGATCATTACGATTTATTTTAATACTTGCTCTTGCTGGGTTTGCCCAGAGGGGTGAAAATTGCGATTTGAATTTGATCAGACAGTCTATTAAGATGAAATGCGTTATTAAACTTTGTCACGCGAAAGCACAAACCTTATAAAGACAATTTTATTTGTTTAGCACGCGCACGGCTCATTCGTTTGCTGGACTGGGCTAAGTTTGAAATATTTCAACAAGGAGCATCAAAGCCTTTTATAAATTAAAAGTACTTAAATTCTTTAAATCGAAGACCAAATTCTTATTTAAACTTCTTAAAGTTTTTCATTTGACAATTGATGAAAACTATTCAGTTGAAATTCTTGTTATCGTCTTCGGTCTAACAGTGGACCGAATGGCCAATAAGATGTGGTTTAGTTGATCACATCTGTTTCAAGCCAGGAAAGGGTGGGGCCTCGAAACCAATCACCTGCTTAACCCAAGCTTAAATTCCTTGCTTTTGTGTAACACAAGTCATTTGTCTGATGTGAAACATCTACTCGTACTCGTCCATTCATCTCTGAACATGGTTAACCAAGAAGGTGATTATGACCATGATATTAAAACTTTTTTAAAATATATTATTACTGGTTAAAGTATACAACAAAAGCACTTAAAATTGATGGTAAAAAAAGTATAAAAAATGCCCAGAATTCCATTTTTGACATATATCTCCTCATACTCATTGTTTGAAAGGAAGCTGAAAGTCTGGTTGTTTTATGATAAAAATCAGTCATCTTCAAAGATAACAAGTGTTTTTTACTCCACAGTCTTAATAGATTACTTAAGACAAAATCATATCGGTTTATTCAGCTAATATGAGTATTCTTATGGCTGTTTTGATTGTGGCTCAAGTTGTCTTGTATATTGAATATCATACTACTGATCTACTCTTTAAAACTAGCAGCTACTTTATACTTCTTAATGACAATATATCAGTGTATTTTGCATTGCCTTTTAGAGGAAATTGAAGTATTATCCAATATAGTAATGATTTTTTTGTCTCTATGTATTGATCAACAGCATTAGCCAAGGTTTTTAAATTTGCTGATGTGGAAGAGACAGGTTTTGTGGATGTTGCGACTATATCTACATTGGCAGTCCAGCTTTTAGGGGCACAGTTGAGTGAGAATGAGAAAGATACAATAACAAGTAAAGCAGAGAGCAAGGCTGAGAAAGGTGACAAGTCTTTAGAAATCCGAATGCATTTAAATACATTTTTGCTATAAGTAGAGATGCTCAATATTACCAGTATGAGGTTTGTGTGCTGCCAAATATTTGAACTAGTATTGTAATTATAGTAAGTTCTGGCACAAACTCAATATTAAGTAAACTAGCATAAAATGTGCAAACTTGTGATCATTCTAGTCAGCTTGTATTTTTGGGTCTATTAAAGTGAGAAAGGAGAATTGTTTAGTTTATACTCTAGATATATAACTAGGTATCTAGAAGGAAAATCAAAAGACAAGAATTGATTTAAGGAAAATTTTGGTATATTCCATCCTTGAGAGTACTCTATATGGGGATTCCATAGAGCTTGAATATACAGAAACACATAATTTATATATAATAACTGACATAGAATGAGTATTAAGAAGTTCTGTTTCTCTAACAAATGAGATTAGGCTGATACATATTGTGGATCTCATTAGGCTTTGGGTCTACTGGTTAACCAACAAATCTAGGAAATCTTATAGGATGTTTTTGTTGACTGTATTGTTGCATTTGTTTTATATACTAGATATAAGAAACTAAAAACTTCTTTCAAGTTACACAGAGAAATTGTTGCTTTCACACTTATGATACTTGACAGAAAATATTAGTTTAAATGTAGTATGCCAAAACACTAATTTGGGAGAACAATATTTCATTAATGGTGCAGCAATACAGACTGTAACTCTGTTTAAAGGAAAAGGCTGTTTTTTATTCTTCAAAGCTTAACCTCAAGATGATTAAACAGATTTTAAGATTTATCTTTTATCAACTTTTCCAATCTACATATATTTCAATACTTTTATGTCTATTTATCTTCAAGGGTCCCTCCGAATACCCCTGCTCAAGGTGGGCTCCCTGTTTAAGTATGGCAATAAATTATTTTACTTAATAAATCTTGAAACCAAGATTTTTAGACATTTTCAGCTTAGTAAGTATACACATCAATGATTCAACTGGCAAATTTTGATTAGAAATTATTTCTTACATAATTTGCTGGTCTGGTCAGGTTAAAGAGTTTATTCGGGCCTTGATGTCAGCGATATTAAATCCAAGCCTTTTTTTATCTTATGTAGTTTTCTTCAATGAAGTTTCATACTGAAAGTCCTATAAAACAGGAAAAATGTTGTGAATCTATCTGATCTACCTAATAAAACCTCAACTCATCACTCTCTGTAGGTTTGCTGTCTTATCAGAATTTTATTGAGATTATGATGGAGACAATGCAGTCAATGACTCACTGGGGCAAGCTAAAGACACCCCTTGATGGTTATGTTGGATTTGATACAGTGCAAGAACAAATCAGAAAAAAGTCTTTAAAGAGAGGATTTGAATTCAACTTAATGGTAGTAGGTAAGAAGGATTTGTGATCAATGAGCTAAGGGGTGGACCATTAAACTTTTGAGGGGGTTCTTTTGAGGAAGAATTAATAAGCACAAGAATTTTTTTTTCAGTTGTCCAGTGGTGTAGATTTTTTTTTTTTGTTCTTAGAAGTGTTGACCAAGTTTTTCCCCAATATCATCTGTTGCAGGAATTTTTTCCAGCAATATGATAAAGGGTCTATACAAGTCTATTTACCCTGTGACAAGGACATTTCTGTAAATTTTCATTTGGTTAGGGGGGGGGGGGGCTGTGAGCATAACACAGAACGCAGTCAGTGTTAAATTTAAAATTATTTTAACGAGGAAACTTCCAATGGGCCTGTAATATATATCAACACTTTTGCATCATACGCTTATTTCTTTCAAGACTTAAAGTTTACGTAATTTATTATCACTTCTCCATGAGCCAACACTCACTGACATGCAACTTTGCACTTTGAACAGAAATGTTAATATGAATTTAACTAACAATTAAACATCTTTAAACATTTTTGCAGCCATGCGAAAACCGACCCTTTTGAAGCATGAACGCGAACGCGTTCCCCTTCGTTTGACAAAAAATGTGACGAATGAGGCAAAGAAATATTAAACGCACGGTCGAACGCACGAACGAGTTCGGTGTTAATTTGGCGAACGCAGCTCGTTTTTTGTCAAACGCAGTTCGTTTTTTGGCAAATGCAGCTTGTTTTTTGTCGAACGCAGTTCGTTTTTTGGCAAACGCAGTTCGTTTTTTAAAGAACGCAGTTCATTTCTTGAAGAACATGGTTCGTTTACTAAGTCAAGAGAACAACAGTTGGTCAGTTAATAAGTTAGGGTTCACTGTCGGTAATCTTCTATATGCAAGTGAGGTTTGATTGTCTTAATTTTCATATGATTTATGAACAAAAGTAAATGCCACCGGATCGTTCACTTTTCAATGTGTGTAGCACAGTTTTTTTTATTACAATAGTGGCAAAGTAAAACTTCAGGTTAACAATCAGTCTGGAAGTATAAATGATAATTTTTGTTTTATTGTGACTTTAAATAGCGGCCCGCTAACAACAGGAAGTTTGATGCATGCCTGTTGTTGTTCCACATAATTTTGTGCAGCCATGAGATTGTGTTTAGTGGAAAGTTGAAAAAAAACATTTGTAACCAGAGAAAGTCTGTACCTAGGATGACAAATACTTATTTTATATTTTACTTATTTTGACAGATACTTATATTTATTAACAGATACTTTTAAAAATATTTAGAATGAAAACTAACGCAATTAAAATTCCATGTTTCTTTATCAAGAAACTAAAATTTAAATTTTCTTATTTTAAATAAAATTCTTTGTTAATCTTGATAATGAAGTCCAGATGACTTCAAAACGTAGAATTTTAATTGTGTTAGTTTTCATTCTAGATACTTATATTGCTTACTTATACAATTTGTTGCTAATATTTAAAAATACAAATTTGTCTTGTTCTTTTGTTGGCGGCACAGTGGCCGAGCGGTTAACATGTTTGACTCAAAATCCTGGGGATGGAGTTCAAGCTCTGGTCGGACCACTGTGTCCTTGAGCAAGACACTTTGCCTGATTTTGTTCCAGTCAACTCAGCTATGTAAATGAGTACCAATTCACTGGGGGCTAACCTGCGATGGATTAGTGTCCTGTCCAGGGGGAGTTAAAGACTCTCGTCTGCTTAAGACTACAGAAACTGGAGATATGAACCACTTAGACTCAAGAAAGGATTTAGCTTTTAGTTTCTTCTTTTGTAGGAGCTTCAGGACTTGGTAAATCAACAATGGTCAATACATTGTTCAAAGGGAAACTTAGTCGATCCTTATCAACTGGTTCACCTGCTGTTATTCCCAAGACAGTGGAAGTAAAATCTGTCTGTCATGGTTTGTGTTTTATTTCATTATATACTATTATATATTTGATTTTATAGCTATTTATTTATCAGGTTCACCAGACAAAGTTAATTTTACACAATACCAATTTTACTAAAGCTTTTCTTATAATCAAAGCTTTAAAGCCACTTTAAAAGCTATTTATTTTGCCTTTGCCTTTTTTCTGCTTTCTTGTATGTAAATTCTGAGTCTTTAGTTGAAAATAAATATTATGCCAAAAAATATACACAACCAGTAAAAAGCCACTGAGGCGTCACAAGTCACAAGGAACTACCATAAGCACTCTGATAATCCAGCGGGGGATTAGTACACCTTTCAGATGGGGGACTTATTAAGGGGGAGGGGGATGCTGGCTTATTTGAAAATTTTTAATTAAAAAACAATTGAAAGAAACTTAGATGAAAACCAAAGAGAGGTAATGGCAACTAGTAAGTCTCTGTTCTTCTAGCATTATAACCAATACTGTTCAAAAACTAAAACAGGTAGAACTATTGAGAAAATATATTTGTGACACAACACCTCTTATGTTTTAGCTTCTTTGCTTTTATGTTAGGATTTTAGGGTATTAGAGAGGAGGTGGCTCACTTAGAACTTAAAGCTTTAGATGGGGGGCTTATTAGAGAGGGGGGCTTATAAGAGAGGGAAGCTTATTAAAGAGGAGGGCTTATAAGAGAGGGGGGCTTATTAAAGAGGGGGCCTTATAAGAACGATTACAGTAAGCCTTCACTGGAACCAAAATTGATAGGAGGCTGTTTGTTAGCTATGCTGTGCTGACAAGACCCAACAAGGTCAAAACAGCTGCCCTCGGCTGCTAACACTAAGGCTACTGTAAGGGTCAAGTACAGGCTTAGTTCCTTCTGAACTGCAAGGCCCAGTGTCATTTTACTGTCTGTAATTTGATAACATGCACGAACAACACTGCTGTTTCTTACCTCCCAAGCTTGATCTCACGAGCAAATTACAAATTACATTATATTATGAATATTTTTAAAAAAGCTGTAGGCACTCAGTTTGTTATATTTTGATGCCTTGCAGACGATGGGGTGTTTTATTAGCATGGAAAACTCACATGCCATAGTGTTGCTGCCATTTTGGGTTTTGTGGTTGAGCAGCAGTGAGTGAAAACCAAATGAAAAAGAGGGGAGGGGGAATGTGAGAGGAAAGAAAAACCTGCCCTTTCACTCAAGCCAATGCTGCTCAGCCCTAAAATCAAAGATAGTGGCAACTCCATGCCCTGTGCATATTCCATGCTAATAAAACACCCAAATCCCCTGCAAGCTGGCTGTTGATACTTCAGTGTCATTTGTACCATAAATTGTATTTTGAAAAACTTTTCTCATTGAATATGCAATGGTGTCTTCAAAAATTTACATACTGTTTCAGTGATTGAAGAGAAGGGGGTGCGACTAAAACTTACCATCACTGATACACCTGGCTTTGGAGACCAGATTAATAATGACAAATGGTAGGCACTCCAAATTGTTGTTGTTGGTTAGAAGCATGGGTTTATATTGTTTTTATTTAGTTAACTTCTTTGACAAAGAATCCTGGGCCAAGTTGTTCAAAGGTTGATTAGCCCCAAAACAGGGTTAACACTTAACAAAACTTGTTGCCTTTTATTATATGGTAATTAACTGTAGATTAGGGCAAATCATCTTCGGAACAACTCGAACCTGACTTTTAGATTTTTTTAAATTTAAATAACTTAATGAGGAAGCCTTGATCACTAATGTTACTTTCATGAGAGCACCCAAACTGATACTTTATCTCTGGTGCTCGGTTAACTAATATTAAGGGTACCTGGCTAAAATATATAAGGGGTGGATAAAAAGGTAGTCATTTGAGAAAGACCCAGCTAAACTTTTATTACCTGGTACACAAACAAACAAATTGCAAATCAGTGTGTGTTTTGACATTTGACTACATTTTATATGACTTTCAACTTTAATTTTGCTTTGAAGAAAACCTGTGAAGTTATGGTGAATATTCCTTGAAAGTCAAATGTAAAAAATTATCCTCTGGTTAAAAAAAACAGTTGAGACCTGATGCTTGTCCATTTCCACAGCCTTTTAAGTGTTTGGATTTCTGTTTTTGAAAGGCGAAGCAAAGAATGCAATATTATTGTCAAAACAACCTTCTTCCTGCATTCACTACTGGTCGCTGCTACCTTTGTTTACCCAATTCAGATTATGTGACGGACCAGGGCCCGGTTCCTCAAAATCCCAATTGACTTAACCCAGGGTTAACTCTTAACAAAACCTATTGGTTGCCATGGTAATTAACCTGGGTTAGCACTAATCGGGTTTTGAGGAACCGGGCCCAGTGAATAAGGTCTATTGCTTTCATACTTTTCAAGTTTAGGAGCTTGTTTGATCAATGTCTGCTTTCTCATTAAAATTTCTCAAATTATATATTTTGCATGTTAACTTAAAGAAAATTTAGATGTTGATAAATATTCTGGGGTTGATTGCTTGAAGCAAAATGTTTTCTGTAACAATTTTTCGGGGAGATAGAATTTCATCTCAAACAGAAAAACAGTAATCTGGCCCATTTCCATTATGAAGTCTGTCAATCTTGTTAGTTAACATTTTATATTGATCAACAAAATGTTTTCTTTGGCAGTTGGGAACCAATTCTTGAGTATATTAATGATCAATACAAGAACTTCCTGGAAGAGGAAACTAGCATTCAAAGAAAATCTAAAATCCCAGACAGCCGAGTACATTGCTGCTTGTACTTCATTGCTCCAACAGGCCACAGGTAACAATGTTTTGGAGCAAATATTTTCATTTAAAATAGTCAACACTTTAGGTGATTGCAAAGTAGTTAATTGTACAGTCTGAACAGTTCTCATGCAGAGTTCTCTCTAAAGCAGAGGTACCTAAACAAAGGCTCTGCTATAAAAATGTCTTCAAAACTTTTGTTCTTCCGTTGTAACAGAATTTATTCCAGCTGATGCTGGGGTAATTGCGAAGAATAACTCACCAAAACTGACTGGCGGTCATCTGTTGGCCAACTGATGGCCGACTGTCGACCAACTTTTGGTCATCTTTTGGCCAACAAATGGTCAACTGTTGACCAACTATTGGTGAAAGTTTCACATTGTCAGTCACCGTCTATCAACCGACAGTCGGCTGACAGTTGTTGAACTGTTGGTTAATTGTCGATAAACTGTTGTTGTATTTTCTAGGAATAATCATAGAAGTAATTGGGTTTTTTTTTCAGATGTGGTGGCTCTGGAAGGAGCCATTTTTTTTCTGTTGGTTCCAAAAGGAGGTGTTTTTTTAGTTGAATAGACACTAAAAACTCATAAAAACGCTCATTGAACTTCAGTGGCAGTTTCCCTCTCTCTCCTCAATCGCACCAATGCTGGCAAATATCACCTGAACCTCTGCCTGCATAACTCCTCCAACTCTTTGACAGCCCCCCATCAATTTCATTAACTGCAAGCTCATTCTCTCTTGGATCGACTAATTTTTATTAAGTTACATTTTTATTATGTTAGCAAATAGTTACTATTTTCTTTTAAGTAGTTTTACTCCTCTGCTATGTTACTAAGATAAAATTGAGGGCCAAATATTAGTCTGTTATGTTCTTAAAATCACAATAATCGTCCATTGCCGCCTGTTGGTGAGCTGTCTGTGAACTGTTGTTAAGTTGTCGATGAATTTGCATTGTAAGCTGTCAGTAAACTGTCAGCCAACAGTCGGTTTGGGTGAGTTAATCTTCACAATTACCAATGCTGGAGTCATTTTAGAATTTGACTGCAGGAGAAAATTATCAAACCTTTATAAATGGCATTTTTTCGACAAAAAAATTCCTGTTTCAATTTGTTTCTTGAGAAAGTTTCATTAAAGCCTTATTATTTTCTGTCTGTTTTTTTTTTGTTTTTTTGAAAAAAAACCCAGCAGAGCGGTACAGAAGAGCATAATGACATAACACCACTGTACCACTTTGTAGGGAGAACTCTGTCATACAGTAACTCTAAAGCAAAGAAAAACTACAAGAAGTTTGTGACAAACAAAATGGATAAGAGCATGCAGTGGAGGTTGTAGGTTGTTGATTTGAATAAATCCTACAAAACAGGTTTTTTAAAGCTGCATGCAGTTGGTGGTTATTTCTGAAGTTCACCAATTAAAAAAAAAATCTATCATTCTCAGACTGCAAAATGTTGTTTAAAAGTAACATGATGAAAATCACAAAATAAATATATTAGAAAATAACATAATATATATTTCAATTCTTAATAATAACAAGACCACAATGTTTGCAAACAAAATACATTGTTGTTCAAATCTGCTTAGATCCACTGTATTATAAATGAAAATATCGCTACGGCTGGAAAGAGTAACAACAGTCTACATACATTATTTCCTGGTAAGGCTAGCTGATTTAATGGCAGTCTATTACACTTGCCCACAGATGAGACAAAAAGATAAAATATACTTTAAGTTTATTGTATGGAAGAGTTTTGGTAACAGTCTGTTTTGCTAAGGTACATTTACTTAATTAAACAATAAAACTAGTCCAGACCTGTATGCTTTGGTATACGTTACAAATTCTTATCTTTATTTTAAGACATTAGATCATTGTGACTGGTTTCAAAAAGTGGTTTATTTAAATTTCTATCTTTAATGATCTTTTTCTGTCCCAGGTTGAAGCCTCTGGATGTAGAGTTTATGAAAAAGTTAGACAAATGTGTGAACATTGTTCCTGTCATTGCCAAGTCTGACACACTCACCCTAGAGGAGAGAGAAGCTTTTAGAAGAAGAGTCAGTTGATCTTCTTTGTTTTTTATTTTAAGAAATATTAAAATCACTGGTACTTTTATAGCTTTAAGGGCTTTTCCAACACTTCTATTCAACTGTAAATGGATAAAATGTCTAACTGACCATTTTAAGTCAGTGAAATGAGCTTTCAAAATAGTGCACTCAGTGCAAACAAAATTCAAAGTATACGACAGTAACTTATGACGCCACATGGTTTGAAGGACTCCAAGCTGCTCTATATTAGCATTTACAGCAAACTAGTGAGTTTTTTGCTCAAACACTGGGCCATCAGCCATGCAAACTGCGCCATGATCATATATTGGACTGGGAAAATGAGATCGATCTCCTGGTTTTCAAATCGTGTGACATTATGCATACCTAATGAGCTTAAAAAATGTTCGCAGCTTTGGCGCTAAAATAGGCATTTTGTCTTCGTAAATTCTCCACAAAATTTATTTTAAAACCGGTTACAAGTGTCCCAGTGGACATTTTATGAGTCAAACTTCAATTTTAGATATTTTAACCTAGGTTGAAGATTTTAGCATTTTAAATGCAATTTGCTAGAAAAAGGTGAACTCTCATCTTACCAGTTGGCAGCAACACAGCTTTATCACGAAGAGTGACAAAAGAATATTTGACCTCACCGAAGATAAACATATGTTTGTTCCATTTAATATTTTTATAGTTTCAATACTAAAGGTTCATATGTTATTCAAGATTGATTGTGTCTATTCACTTACAACATTTTATGTCTCAATTCATCTTCTAGTAGTTATAATGGCATGCAATCTAAAATTTTTTAGATATCTCTAGATTTCTGTCAGAACCCAGTATTTCGGTATAAGGTACCATATTTTTTTGTATGTGCTTGCTGCCACAAGTGTTATAGAAAACGACTGTATTTAATTATGTTCAGGAGTTCCTCAGCGGTACCATCAGTCATGGTTGTTTTTATTTTACAGATCCGCGAAGATCTCAACCTTCACAATGTTAACATTTACCCCATGTTGAACAGACATGATGTTGATGAAGAGGAAGGCAGAGTTAACTCCAGAATAAGGGTAAGGTATCTTATTGTATAATCTAATGTATTGTTCTTTTAAACATATTGATAAAAGGGTACTTAATTTGAAATTGTCTCATGATTTTGGTCATAGCTAAATGAATGGGATGTTTCAACTTCTGCTAGTCTTTGTCTGGCAATGGTCTTGACTCAATGACAGCACAGTCTACAAAATTGTCTGATGAAGAAAGCAGCAGCTGTCACAACATGTTATTGTTCATCTAGTTATGACAGAAATTATTAGATATTTCTGTAAGTATCGTTTTATTATTTTTTTCAATGATGAATAAACCCTATCACTTTTTAGCTGTTTTTGGCCAACAGTTTCTGTTTGAGTGAGGCAACAATATAAGTTACTTAATTTGTAAAATAGCTAGCTTTTGATCAACACAAAAGATTGATAGTTTTGAATTTTTACCATAGGAAGTTGTTAAAATGCTGTTGTTTTGAGCATTTCAAGTTAACTGAATTTTTAATTAATTGATAACTGGCTATGTAATTCGTAATACTTGCTAATACATAGTTTTTGATCAACATAAAATTGATAGTTTTGAATCTTTATCATAGGAAGTTGTTAAATTGCTGTTGTTTTAAGCACTTCAAGTTAACTGAAATTTTAATTAATTGACATCATCTGGTTATTGTACTTGCTAATACATTGAACAGTTTTTATTAGTGTTTAGTGTGTTATGAAGGTTTGTAATTGATTTAAATCTCGTTATTCTAATTTATTGTTTAATTTTTTTTACAATTGTTCAACATCAACCCTGAATTAAATTTTTTATTCAGATTTAATCAGATGGCGCACCTTTGCAAGCTAGGCCTTTATTATTTTTTATACCATAGGGTGGTATTTGCTGCCATGTTTAACATTGATTATAAATCAAACAAAAATATTTTTGTTGTTACTAGTTTTCAGGCTTTTGCATGGATAAAACATGTTCTGATAAAGACTTCCACAAGAGAAGGCGAAATGTTATAAATGTTATTTTAGAATTTTTGATGCACCAAAACCGTGAAACACTATTAATTTTATCTTTTTTCTCATACCATAAAATCCCACTTTAAAGCCCTGGGCTTAAAAAACTTCATTACATTTATATTATTTAAAAAACAATGAAAGTCATTGTAATTATAGATATTATTATAATTTTAAACTTTTATGTTTAAAAAGGAAAACACTTTACAGTAGATGGGCTTATAAATGGAAGGGGGGGGGGGCTTTAAAGTGGGATTTTACGGTATTTGTTGTTACTGTTATGATGAGGAAAATTGTTCATCCAGTTTTATGTTTTTACTCCTTTGTTTATCTCAATACAGGAGCAACTGCCATTTGCCATTGTAGGAAGTGACCGTTATGTAACTGTCTCAGGTAAACCTGTGCTTGGGAGGAAAACAAAGTGGGGACTTGTTGAAGGTTAGTGATATATAAATAAACTTAGTGAAATTATTTAAATTTAGTGCATTTACTCTGGTTTCATTTGTGTAGTGAGCATTATTTGGTTTAAGATTTAATTACAAAGTGCTTAACTATATGACTGTAATTATTAAATCTTCAACCTCGAATATTGCATTTCTTGCATTCTGATTGCTTCACTCAATCTCAGTTATCAGCTTATACACCGAATTGACCATATATGGAAACTGACTTGTAGTGTTGAAAAACTGATACTCTTGGTTCTGAACAAATTTTAGTCGTCATTTTAAAGTAATACTAACGATAGGTTTTGAAAACAATTACTCCATTCTCACTCGTTAGATATAAGATGATATATAGCCAACTCTGTGCTACTTACCTCTTTGACTATTTACCATCTCAAATCCAACAGGGTTCGTACAGGTCATGGAAAACCTGGAAATTCCTGGGATTTTAGAATTTCATTTTCCAGGCCTAGAAAGTCATGGAATTTTGATTAGGGTCATGGAGATTTAGAATTTCATTTTCCAGGCCTGGAAAGTCTTGGAATTTTGATTAGGATCATGGAAAGTCATGGAATATTGGCAGAATTTAGATTAGTAACAATGTGTAAAGATTTAAAATACCATTTTCTGTGTACTAGCTTTTCGCTAGTGGGTCAATTTGTCTGTGTGTCAATTTTTTGCGTGGTGAAAACATCGATAACCAGTTACTGCTGATTTTAATTACTAGAGCCAAACTTGGTCTGTGTCTCAAAATAAACATCCCTTTCTTCACCTTGTTTAGCTTGCAATATGCTAGGAAAAAGGAAAAGTGGAACTACTTTTGAGGTATTAAGGGAAAAAATAACAATGCTAGGCCATGGAAAATCGAGAAAAGTCATGGAAAGTCATGGAATTTCAGAAAGTCTAAAGAGTACGAACCCTGCCCAATGCGTGCTCTTGGAATAATTATTAAATATTCACACATGCAGACTTACACCTCAAATGATGCAAATGGTGGTTTGTGTTTTGATTCAATACCCTTTGATCTCACTGTCAAGAAAGCATGAATCTATTTGTTTGATTTTTGCTACGTTATGCTAAAGTACGCACAAATTCTATTATCTTTGTTCCAAGTTCTTTCTTAAAGCCATGAGCATGACTGTGTTTTCAAAATCAACCTTAAAGAGACAACTCGTTCTAATGATGATAACACAATTGTCTGCCGTGTGGTCTTGTTAAAAATGCTGGACACTAACCCTGTTCGTTCCAGTCAGTTATCGACGTTTATTTAATTTCAACCTCAAGTAGTGTATTTCTAGCGTTCTGATTGGTTCACTCAATCACGGTTTTAAGCTCGTGTACTGAATTAGCCATATGTGAAAACTATATGGTATTCCAAAGCTGAAATATGGTTCTTGATAAATTTTAGCTGTAATTACTTAGTAAAACAATTATTTTAATCACGCTTGTTGGATTTGAGATAATTTGTAGCCAACTCGTCGCTACGCGCCTCTTTGGTTAATTACCATCTCGTATCCAACGCACGTTATTGGAATAATTGTTAAATAACTTCTCCTTACTTAACACATACAAAATATGACATTTGTTACTGAGATTTGATCAAAATAAAAGTTCTACTGAAGAAGAACTCTCTTAAACTTTTCAATGAAAAAACAGAGCTACGTCCTTTGTATTTTTCGTCACTGTTAATGAAATGTCGTGAATATCCAAGTAATGCTAAAACGTTGTGCGATGCACTAAACTTTGCCTGGCTCATGTTCGTTTTATTTTCAGTTGAAAACAAAAGTCACTGTGAATTTTCCCAGTTGAGAGACATGCTAATTAGGTAAGTACTGTGTAATAAATATAGCTTTTTGTCATTCGGGCTTTTTTCCTATTCAGAAATATGTTAGTTGTAACTTCGTAACTATCTTTGTTTTGTTGTATTTGTTTTAATAAATTTTGACTCAAGGAGTCACGGGAAAACAGGCAATAGGACTCGAGGTCCCCGTCAAGATCTATCACCCGGGACCTAGGTTTAACGTTATTATATGAGAAGATGCAAAGGGTCTAACTGTTTTATGCAGATGTTAAAGCAAAAATAGCACCTTCTCTTCAGTTATTTTAAGATCCTGGCACTAGCCTGCGAGCTGGCTCTCCTGAAGCTGGGAAGCGAGGCACGAGGGGAATGGGGAGAGGGAGGGGAAAGGTGAGCCTGCACGCATCCCACTGAATCGCGAGACCCACCTCCTTATCTAACACCGCAGGGTTCTGTCAAAATGAACCAATCAGCGCGCACCGGAAGTAAACATTTAGTGTTGTGTTATTTATCAAGAGACATGATGGTGTGACAGGCCTGGTTTTCTTTTTAAAACATAACACAGTGACTATCTTTAAACTTTTCTTTGACAAGCATGCCTTTGAAAAACTGTGCCTGGTTTTCTATGATATCATCGGTTTTTGTGGGAAGATCTTACTTAAGCATGTTTGGTTTACAGTTCGACAGGATTTGAGTTATGTTTGGTGCTGCTGGATTAAACTCTGTTACGAAACGCAATTTTGAGTGTTGTTTTCAAAGCTGCACTTCTATTTTCAAATTCAACTTTTCTGCGAGGGTTTTATCAGTTTGTGTTTCTTTGTTAAGATTTCGATTTGATTGAGAATTTTCTTTCATTCGAGTTTGAGTCTACTGTAATTACTTCGCCCGACCTTTTACAAAGCCTTTCTTTATTCTTGGTGGGTGGCAAGATTTGAAGTGCGAAAACTAGAATTTTTCAGTTAGTTTGAAGTGTGTTGACACATCTAATATGCCCGTTTTCTTCTGTCTAAGAAATTTGTTTCGCCGTCAGAGATTTCTGCCGTGAATTTTATTGTTGGATCGGGATGGATTTTCTGCTCTTGGTTGTTGGATGATTTAACTCGTTCGTCTTAGATTAGAGAGATTAGCGGCTAAAGCAGTCTGTTCATGTCAACAAAGCCGATTCTGTTTGCATTTATTGACTTTGCCGCTGCGACATTAATACTTTCCATCTTTTTATTGTCGAAACAATCTTTTAACTAAGCGAGCTAAACCTTCGGGTTTAGCTCGCTTAGTTCTTGCTTAGACACTTCAAAGGTAGTTACAATATTTTGTTCTAGACGCCGATTACGTTGTTTGGTTAATTTCTGTTTG
>JAOBRD020612431.1:0-15630 GCA_027575215.2 Hydrozoanthus sils
GGTAGAGTTGAAATACTTACCATGGCATTGTATGACCCTCCTAATTCCAGCCTCACTCCCCTGTTACCCTCCCAAACAAGTTCATACAATGAGGTAGAGTTGAAATACTTACCATGGCATTGTATGACCCTCCTAATTCCAGCCTCACTCCCCTGTTACCCTCCCAAACAGGTTCATACAATGAGGTAGAGTTGAAATCCTTACCATGGCATTGTATGACCCTCCTAATTCCAGCCACTTGCTCCAAGGTGTCAATGTTTTGTGAGTAATTTCTCAGCAGCTGTTGATTTGACTCCAACTGTTTGATGAACCGATGGCATAATGATGGCTTGAACTGGCCAGGATAGATTTCCTACAACAAGAACATAAAGCTAATGGTTAATTGGGCCAGCATGCTGATGAAAGTATAGAGGACTGAACTTAAAAAACGTAAGCTTAATCCCTCAAAGTGTTTTCTTTTTGCCCCTTAGGGTTTTCCTTACCTACTCTAGAGTTTCAAATGTCTTTCCTTGCTTGCAATGTAACTGGTAATTAATGCCTCATTGTAATGAAAAACCTAAACTAAAACCCCATTGGGTCATGGGCAACTGAAGATTAATTGCACGTCAACTGTTTAATCTAATTCCCCGAGAACATTGTGGATCATATGAGGGAAATTTAGAAACTTTTAAAACAGAAGTTAAGCTAGTCTTTAAATAGACAAGGATCCATGTGGCAAATTGTTCACAGCACTAAGACAAAGTTTTTATCATAGAAAACTTTTGGATTTGCACATCCAAACTACAATTACAAAATAAACTGAGTTGCCACTCACCCTGGCTTGAACAAAAAATGTTTGCTTTTCAAACAGATCTGCCTAGCTCCAGGTAAGTTGATTTTGGTCAGCATTTTAGTGACATCAAAACAAACTTTGCCCACCAAAAATGGCAACAATAACAAAAATAAGTGTGCATCACTCAATGCAAAGAATGTGTTTACCACATAAATAACTAACTAACTACACAAAACAGCAAATTTAATGCATGTTTTAAGGGGGGAAAGACAAAGGGGTTCCATTGTTAGTCAGATTACTTTACACAAGCATTGTCAAAGGGAAAGGGCATTACGTTATCCTTGTCAGCTACATAGAGTACCGTATTATCACAAGGTTTTCTAAAGTGACATTGTCTCAGTTAAGATCAAATAAAGAACTACAGATCAATACATATAATCACTTTTTTGGGAATTTAGTCAAATTTCAAGGACTAGAATGGAGAATTTAGCAAGCTAAAATACATTTTAACGCACTGAATAAAATCAATCAGAAACTGGAGCGAAAAAAGCTTAGACTGTTTTCCCAATGCCCTCCAATTAAGTGATAATTATAAATTTATATGGTTTAATAGAGTTTAATATGTTCTTGGGCAAAATATGTTTTGGTCCATTCTCAGTGATCGTTTTAACCCTAAATGAGTTTTAGTCGAGCCTAATATGTATGCCTGCAAACATAAATTCTACTGTTTCAATAAAATTCCTGTGCATATCAATAAAGTGTCAATAATTTCACAATAAGCTTTCTTCAAACAACTCCATTTAAACAGTTACTCTGGAGTCCCAAATAATCATACTGTACAACATATTATTATTTTTGAGAAAAATATACACTCTATACATCTTAATACAGGACTGTAGGTTCCACTTAAAGTTAAGTTGCATATTTTTGTTGTATTTCCTCAGAAACTAGCTGGGTTTTCAAAATCAGTAAAACCAACTAGCATACATACTATCACAAATGTTGCAATCTGATGGACTAACCTACTCTCTATTGAGTGATAGACAGCAAGTAGTGAAACCGCCACTGTTTCTAAACAAAAAACTGTGGTGGATTCTTTAAACTCTCATTTTTATTGGTTTGAATTCAAAGGTAGTAAACTAGTTGGTTTCCACTAATTAAAACAACGAGACTACTCATTGTCATACTCTATGAATCTAATATTCAACTTGTATATATATGCTGCAGTCTGATGTACATATGCTGCAGTCTGATGGGCTATGTACATATGCTGCAGTCTGATGGGCTAACCTACTCTCTAATGAGTGATAGACAGCAAGTAGTGAAACTGCCAGTGTTTCAAAACAAAAAACTGTGGTGGATTCTTTAAACACTCATTTTTATCAGTTTGAATTCAAAGGTAGTAAACTAGTTGACTTCTACTAATTAAAAACAATGAGACTACTCATTGTCGTACTCTATGAATCTAATAGTCAACTTGTCATTCCACACCTTGTTGACTATTGACTCAAAGAAGATTCCAACTCACAGTCTTATTGTGAATTCCTTAAGCGACCTTTAAATGTGAGTTGCTGACATACCTTAGCAAATTTGAAGAATGGTCTGGGGTTGTTGTAAAAGTAGGAGATATCAAACATTGCCTGAGGATCTGGAAGATCAGGATATTCAACACTCAATCTAGCATATATACCATCCCTGGATCTGAAATCTGGAATGCCACATGACACAGATACCTGCAGAAAACAGAACAACATCCATATATGTAAAACATTCATTCATCATCAAAACACACAGCCAGTGCTCAGAAAGCTGGCCTCTTGTTATCATAATTAGTTTACATTAGATTTTTTGAACTAAATGCCACTGACCAAATAGATCATCTTCACTCTGAAGAAAGATGCTAAATTTGGTTTAAAACATCTTATGACAGAGCTTTAACTTAAACTCATGTACATTTTCATATTCTTGTTAATAAGGAGGAATGGTATGACTAAATGATTATGTTTGTTTAAAGGCTCCAGCCACAAATAAAAAGTCATTACATATGTGACTTTATAACATTCTTTAAATTATCCAAACGGTTATAAAGAGGTAGCAGGGATGGGATGATGTAAGGAGAGTTGACAACTTCATCAAAAGTCACTTATGTCATTTTTGCACTAGACCTTTCATTTTACTGAGAAATTTTAAAACCTGTTCAGGAAAGCCACCCCCTCCCACCCCTTGCTGGACTGGTACAAAGTTTGTTAGGTTTGTTGTAACTTACCCCAGCCCCTGTCAAGACAATAATATTTCTGGATCTTTGTAACAAACCCACAACGTCATCAATTGTGTTAACACTATCCAGTTTTTGGCGCGGTGTAGGCTCCGTTAGGATGTCAATCACAATTTTCCAGAGGGTGCTATCATCGACATCTGAGGACTGAAACAATATTCTTATTTATTACCCAAACTAATGACAATTATCAGATTACTGATAAAGGAAATTCTTCAGCTTCAGCAAAAAAAGGCTTAAAAATTTGAAATAAGGTTAGTATTATATATAGTAATTAAGAAAAATTAGAAACAAAGATTCAGCATTTATCCTTTCATTCTAAGGGTGCTAACGAATTAAATAATTATATTTTGTCAATTCTCATAACTTATGTAATTTCTACATTTCATCAATGCATATATGTATATTTAAATACATCAAATGTTAAACTTGTAATGCTTTATGTTGATATTGCTAGTGATATCATGATAGCAGTTGTCTTTAATTTGCAGTTGGATTTCGTACCTTCTATATAGTTCTGTTTATCAGAGCATACAATTTAGCTGTAATACATACATTTGGGAGGATATTGTTATTTGAAATCCAACTGCAAACTATATATAATAATTGTAACGTTAAAGCTGAGAGCTGTTTATGTTTTATTATTCACTAATTGCTACTCAACTTTTATTGTAATCAGTGACGTATCAATGTGATTATCTGTTTAGGTAACTGTCTTCCCTGTATTTTGTTCGGAGTCAGCTGAACTTGGTTAGTTGGAGCCATCCATTTTTTGTTGAGAATTTGACCTTTTGACACAGAACAGACATAAGTTTTATCTTTTAGAAGCATTTGTCTCTTTGATTTTCAGTATTTAGATTTGAATGCTTTGTAGCCTTTGTTTTGGCCTGAACATGACAACACGCTGTGTTAATTTCAGTTTTTACCGTGTGGACTGTATTTATCAAAGTCAAGAATTGAAATCCATCTGCACTGGTTGATACTAATGAACCTGGGCTTTGGAGCTTCATTTAGCTTGGGAACACAACGGCAAACTATATATAATAATTAAAAACAACTGCCTTCACGATATCACTGACAATATCAACATATAGTGCTCAGTGTTTATGTAATATTTTTTGTGAGCACTCATTGTATTCATGAGATACTGGTTAAGTATAATTTGGTTATAGTAAGCATGGTAATAAATTTTCAAAATACAGTAAAGTTTTGGTAAAAGTTTAACTTAATGCCCAGGACTGAACTATGTAGTTCAACTTCAAAGTAAAAACTAACAATGAGCTACTTAGCAATGGATTTTTATTATGTAATGACAACGGCCTTGGGAAACAGAGCAAGTTAAAAGTGTTATACTTGTCTATTTAAAACAGGGCAATAAAGTGCAACGTACAATACTTCGGTGATTCTTAAACATATATCCAATTATGTGATATTTTCCATGTTTCCATAGTCTGTTGGAAACATGCTGGATTGTTGGGAGAACACAAGAAAAGGTTAGTTGGATCACAAGCTGAAAGCAAGTGATTCCAAATATTTTCAAGTGTTCTCCCAACAATCCCAAGTTAAACATGACACAATGTGACTTAAAGGAATTAAAAAGTCTGTCTTCTACTTTTTAACACATGAGAAACCTAGATATTCAACTTACAACTTGTGCATGTGGTGCCATATAAGTAAGAATATCGCGAGGCCCAATCCCAAGATCCATTTGTCTTTTAATCCATCCCATGGGACCTGGTAAGAAACAACTGCAGAATTTAACCCTAATCTAGGAATAATTTATGCTTGACCTCCCAACTAATTTGAAACAGTAAATCACAGTTATTCAAACTAAACTACTGGGACCAGTTCCTCAAAACTCTAATTAACTTAACCCAGGGTTAACTCTTAACAAAACCTGTTGGTTGTTATGGTAATCAACCATGGGTTAGCACTAATCAGGTTTTGAGAAACTGGTCCAGAACTTCAACATTTCCAATTCAGTCCCAATTTAAAACAAACATAAAACCTCTTTCTCTTCAGATAATCTTTAATTAGAACAACTCAAGTCAACTAATTTGTCTGAAGCACATCAATGTTGTTCAGGTGCCAACTTAGAGTTCTTCAGTTAAGCAGGTAATTTTTACAATGAATATTCATAAATTAAGATGTTTTGTTAAATTATATTCTAATATTAAAACCCTTTCAGATTGTAAAATGAAAAGTGTCATGTTGGTCAATATTCCCAACTAGGAATAATACTTTTCATATTATTGTGATCAGCTTAGGATCAGTTGAGACTTCATTTTGCTGGTTCACCTTGTTTGATCAACTCTCATTATCTTCTAACAGAATGACTTCCTTGTATGAGTTAAGTAAGGAGAAGTTAGATGTTGATAAACAGAATAGGGCTGAAAGGGTAACATAATAAAGGTGAGCAAACTCCAAACTTAATTGTTGCTAAATATTCATAAATTTGAATCCCTATATCCCTGTAAGAGAAATCGATACAGTCTGTGAATACTTTTATACCTCCCAATATTATTTTACTAGTGCTACACACATAGTGAGTCAGCCTGAGGCGTAAATTCGGTCTTATTTTCACTCCAGAAAGGCAATTCTTGTACAATTGTGTGAAACATGCTACGCTGTACCCTCCCTTTCCTGAAACAAACTTTGGCTTCAACTGCATTGTGTATTCAAAATATAAATGTTTCATCAAGAGTGCATGTGCCATCAGATCTTCCAGTTGTGTGCAGTTCTCAAGCAAACAAAGTTGAGTTGGATATTCTTACTTGTTTTATATTATTTCAAAGGCATCAATTTCTGTGGAAGGACTTGGCACTTTGCGATCTTAATTCTAACTTTTCGTATTTCAAAGTTGTCTCACAATTACTATACCAAGTACAAAAGTCTTATGTTGTTGGCAACAGATTACAACTCTCAACCTGTGACAGTTTTTAAAAACAAGAACTACATGTATAATTTCATCTGCAGCAAACCCAGCACCAATCTCAGCTCTGGGCTCGGTTCCTAAAAACCTGATTAGTGCTAACCCAGGGTTTATTACCATGACAACCAATAGGCATTGTTAAGAGCTAATCCTCGGTTAAGTTAAAGAGGGTTTTGAGGAACCAGGGGCCAGTTGTTCCAAAGCCGATTAACTTTAAACCTGGGTTAACTCTTAACAAACCCTAATGGTTGTCATGGTAATTAACCCTGGATTATGGCTAAGCTTCTTTGGAACAACTCTGCCCAGGCCCTGAGTGTCAGAAATAATATGGTTACTTGCGATTTTTAATTTGTTTTTAATTAAGTTTGCATTAAACATTGAAACAAATAAATCAAGATTAAGTAATCAGTTGAAAAATTGCATATTCTTAAAAAATAAAAAAAATCCGAAGAAAACATTTTATTTGGAATTCCGCTGACCAGCTGAACACAAGTTTTTAAAAGAAAAAAAAACACATAAATATTGCTTACCAAAAAAATCACTTTGAAGAAGACTAAATATATTTAAACTTAACATTACTAGCTTTTCACTAAATTCAAGTGGTTTCAACTCATATGCATGCAGATTTGGAAAGCAATCTAACAACTTCAAAACGCAGTGACCAAGAACCAAAATGGCGGACGGCACAATAACTTAAAAGTAGATACAACAGCAAAAATATAAAACCTTGACACTCGTACCTGCTATAGGTTGAAACTGATGATCTTCCTCATCTTCTAGAACATCATCAACGCTAAAACAGGCAGAAAAATCTCCACTATCCAAACTTTTCAACACGTCGTAATCCTTATTGTCGCCATTTTGTTCGTCCAAGTCGATCGTTTGTTCAAAAGTTCCTTCGTTATTCAGGGGTTTTTTCTCCGCTGATTCCAATTTTGTTGGTAAAATATCTTCATTTAATAATTCTAATTTTGGTTCCTGGTCTTGAAGCTCCATCAGTCCTTCTGATGAAAGACGAACACGCTTTGAAGAAGTTGCTTCTTCCTCACGTTCGTCCGCCATTTTGAATTGATTTGGGTACTAGGCCACAGCTTAGTTCGTGTTCCACGCGGTCACGAAAGCCCAGTTCTAAGGAAAAACCGTCTGCGCATGCTTGAGACATTTTCTTTCTTTTTTTGAAAAGTAGTCTGTTTAATTAAAAGACAGCAATGAAAAAAATTTAAAGACAGAGTATTGAACTTGATTATAGTGAAAGTTGCTTGATTATTACCAGGCCCTGGTTTTACAAATAAACTGTAATGTAAGAACCGTACGAAATGCCTTATAAAAACAGAAAAAATGAAAGGCAAGGCTGAATAATGCAAGATATTAAATATGCCAGTGAAAAGATCAGATTGACATGCTTTAAAATATCTCGCAGTATTCAGCCTTGCATTTTCACTTTTCCTAGTTTTACGCCTGCTGGTTTGATATCATTCCAGAGAAGCCAATATTCGAGCTTCAAAATGCGGGAGATTTTTTTTGGAGCTAGAAGTTTTATTCGTGTACTATTCACATTGCCTCGCACCATATCTCCTTTATACACACAACTGTTTGGACAATCCCTTATCAATCCATATCACGTATGGAAACCTAATGCACAAACTCCCTCTATTGGGGCAGTAGGTAAGACCGTCGTATTCAGTTAGGGGTTAAGATTGTCAGTCCGTTAATTTTTAGGGGCTGTTAAAAAATCCTGTGTTTAACCAAGAACCTGGTATTTCTTAGGGTCGAAAGACGCAAAGCAAATTTGCGTAGTGAACAGTTACGACAAAATGTCTCATTTTAGTTTATGTTGCATTGCCTTTCTTGAGTCAGGAACAAACGAAGAGCATATCATTATTGTACCGTATACTCTTTTAAACTTTTATATCTAAATTTTCTTTAAAAATGCGGGACATTTCTGTAAAATGCAGGAGAGCGGGAGATCAAGAGAAAATGCGTAAGTCTCCTGCAAAATGCGGGAGAGTTGGCTGGTCTGTCATTCTGCAGTCGACAGTAAAGTATTGTAAGCCCGACCGAGTGGAGAGGAGGGATACTCCCTATATTGGCGTGGTAGGTATGACCTCAACCGTTGTAATTTTTGAGGATAAAATAGTCAGGCTGCCGGCCAAGAGCCTGTTTTAAGTTCTCGCGCGTTTATCGGTCCGCAATCTTGATACTGAGGTACCATTTTTAATGAGTACAGAGCGTGGGGAGGCTGCACCTTTGCAGTTTGGCTTCATGCTTGTAAAATGGACACCTCCTTAAAGAGGAATAATTGAGGCTGCTTGTAGTCTTTAAAACAACTGCAACTGAAAATGTAAACCGTTCTGAGACAAAAGAGAGATGCAGTTGAACCCCAGGGCTCGAAATAACGGCCGGACAGGTCCGGCCAAACAATAATTTGCTCGGACATACGCATTTTTGGCCTGGAGAATTCAATTTATATCAACTAGTTTCAACAGAGACTACATTTTGCAAGTTACATGATCTGTAAACCTTTCAGCAACTCAAAGCAAGCCGGGTTCGCAATAAAAATTAGACGTTTTAACTTTATTTCAAACTCTTTGTTACATAAAACTTAAGGTATATAGTTTTTAAAGAAACTATTAAATGCGTCGGCGAGTAATATAAACTTGAACAGATGCTCAGACGAAGGGCTAACGCTTGAAACGTCAGCTTTTCCCATCATCTCACGGCGACGATAATTTATTTATCATATAATACTTCATCTTTGTTACATAGTTGTACTGTAATCAGTCACGTGGAGTGTAAGATACAACCGCATCGTTGAGTTAAAATCTGACCAGATCGCTTATACAAAAAGTTACAGCAGCTTTAACTTATAAATATATTCTTTTGAAAATTTTGTCTCTGCCTCATAAAACACCATTCACCAACATATTAAGATCTTAAATGTTGCATACAACAGAAACGCTCTCTCCTGCTGCTCTAAGTAACATCGCCCATATGATCCGCATGTGAAATCGCGGCAGCGGGCATTCAATAGCATTTAAATACGTTATAGATAAATGTTTTTAAAAAATAATAGAATGGGATGAGAAATGGTCGAGTTAACCTTGTGAATTAATTTTTTAACAAAAAGTTAAACTTAAAAGTGATTAACACACGCGGAGAAATAAAGACAGACTCTATTTTTGTGTTAAATCGCATTAATAACAACACTCAAGGCCTTTTATTTTAAAGTTACACTTGTGAAGTTTAAGTCGAGCAAAAGTTTGGCCTGATTTATTAGACTCTCACTCTTGGTCTTTTTTGCACTCTTGCTGGCACCAGATGCCAGGCGGGTTATTCTCAGCGAAGCGGGGTGTACGAAGAACACTTTAGAACACAGCAGTAGCCGATTTGCAACTGTCTCAACCAAAAAACCGTCTAGTTTATCATTTTTTTCGGGAACATGACAAGATTGAATAATTTTTATCGTGATTGCCAATGTCTCAAAATTGAATAAATTTCCTTTTAAAACGCAAAACACCGGACATGTCCACAGATTTGTCCGGACAATGCTCGATTCTCACCGGGCATTGTCTATTGACCGGCCGTTGTTTCGAACCCTGGAACCCCAACATCTCAGACTTTCTATAACTCGAACTCCCCGCTAACTCGAAGCAAAATCAATTTTCCTCTTGGACTTGCTTCATATATTTACTGTTAAATTCGAAACCAAGATAACTTGATGTACTTTCGATTTCCCTCGGCTTTTCACTGCCTCGGTAACGCGAAATGCCGAGGGATATACAAAATACTTTCCGAGTTGAGCTTTATAACCCAGCTGTCCCTTTGTCAAATTTGGACCCTATGCCCCAGTCCTTTTGTCTTGGTTGGACTCCCTACCCCGAGTTGGGCTTCACATGTTCACCCCTTGTTCATACCCTTAACCCTTCGTTAAGGTTGGGCTCGATATCTCATTCCCTTTGTCACAGTTGCACTCCATCCCCCCACTCATTCTCGTCCCCAGAGCCAATCACGGAGCCTTCACACGAGAAAACGAAGACCCCGCCGGCTAAGAGAAGGATGGGCTCTGGGGACGAGAATATCTCCCCCCCCGTGTCCCTTTTCGAAGGTTGGGTTCATCCCTCTGACAAAGTTCGAAGAGGTGAATTGGATACAATGCCGAACATTACCTTGTGAACCCGACATACTGATAACATAGGGTATCTTTAATGTCTTCTTAATTTCAAAAACTACTTGTAATTAAACGATCATATTCACTACCAATTATGCCAAGCTATTTACAAATACAATACAGTATAACATGATTAGGTAGTTTATATAGTTTAATAATATAATTATATACACGGTATTCAGGAGTCTACCAATCCTGATAGCGAAGCAGACTTTGAAATGAAACTTTTTTTGGTATTCTCGCATAAAATGCTGTTAATGTAGAAAGACGCTGACCATATTGTCCTAACATAGAACTGTTAAAATGAATGGAAAAATAAAATTTAAAAGATCCAGACGATCAGCTTGCAAGTAAGAAGTTCATCAAGTAAATACAAGTTTTTTGTAAGAGGTAGAAATGTTACTAGGTTCTGCAATCCTGCTTCACTACAATCTACAAACTACTGTTCCGAGGTTCAGATAGATAACTTAATTGGCAATAGTACGCACAACGTTATCAAAGTAAGGTTCGCTCTGTCCGAGTGTGCGCTATCTGCAAATAACGAAACTTTTTTTCAAGCATCAGAAGACAAAATAGGAAGCTGTCTACGAGTTGTCAGATGAAGTTTAAAATAATTCAACAAAAAAGTCGTGAAAGCGCTTCTCCATTCTCAGGTAATCTAACACTAAATGAATAAAGTAGTTCACTGGGCAGGCTACGTTGAAGGGAAAGGTTCGTCTCTGGTTGTAAATGGAAACTTTGTGTACTTTTGTTTTCAGAGTCTTCTTACAGTTTACAGTGAACGAGGAGCTTCGTTCAATTATAAATGAATGAAACCTCGCAGAACGAGAAAAACAATTGAGAGTCTGCAACAAATCCAACGAGGCTAATAGAGAACAGTGTTATTAACGAGAAAACCTTTTCTGCTTTGTCATACACAATTATAGACGATTATTTTTTGCTAATAAATTTCCCCTAATCTAAAATGGCCGGTTATAACTTTTTCTCCCATAATGCCGAGCGCTCTTTAGGGCGGCTATAGATCCGTCCCGTAAGCTTTGTCTTTTTACACTTATGACATATTTTAAATATCCTCGGGTGTATATCCTCCTCTATCTACATCTGCTTATAATCTAATATATTTACTTGTATTGTTCTCTATGCATATATTATAGCATTTACTTCAAATATTCCAAATGTTGGAACTCGGTTAAGGTTCTGTACACACCTTAAGGTGCTTCTATAAAATGTACTAAGATCTCTGGTACAAATATCCAGTGTCCGAGGTTTCTCCTTCTGACACATAAAACTGACTTTAACACGGTGGTTTTGTCTTGGCAATTTAAAAGCCGTCGTAAATTGTGGGGAGAGGGAAGCAGAGCGACTTCGAAAAGGTTCCTTCTCAAGAGAGCATTCGTCTTCATTCAAACATTGACAAGAGGTCTTCTCCAGGGATATCGTTTGGTGCCAAGTAGTCGAAAAACTCTGCAGGATCTAAATTTTCGGGAAGTACCTGTCAAAAAGGTAACAGTAAAACAGTGAGTTATACGCCGACTGTCGAAGATGATGGAAACAAGTAGAAGGTGTAATAGAACGCATTTTTTAAATTCTGTTATAATACGGTCTTACTGGAACAAAATATCAGGAAAAACAACGCTCGAAACTGCGACCAGAACTGAAAAGGCCAGCACAAGACAATAAAACAAAATAGTAACACAGTTCTAAGCGATCATAATGATACAATATGGCATAAACAACGCCATTCAAACACCATACAATATGATATTATGCAAAACAACAGAGCCCAACATGGCACAATACGATACCATGCCAAACAATATAAAAAATGATTACAAAACACAACAAAATATAATACCGATGACATTAATATTAATGAGTTTAATAAACTTACATCCAAGCGATTTCCGTCAGTTCGGTCCCCGTCCAATACTGACGGGTCGAAAGAGAACTCAGGTGGTAAATCTTCCTGCGTGAGGTCCGGCGTAGCACTTCGTTCCGCATTCTTATTGGCTGCTGTGGTTGCTGTACATGCACTAGTGTTCGTAGTTGGTTGGGCAACCGAGCCAGTTACACTAGCAGGCTGAGTCGAGGGAGTCAGCGGGGTTGACGGAGTTCGTGAGCCGGAATTCTGGGATACATTCGGTGCAGGACTCAAGCTACTCTTGTCTGACAAAAGAACAAATACAATATTTCTCTGGATTATCAAGTGTAGTCATAACCTGGGCCCAGTTATTCAAATGCCTGGTCAGTGTTTAAGAAAAACTTAAACAGTCTTATCTTTACAATAAAAGGTTTGCTTTGCTTACAAACGCTGCTCTGAATTTCAGTTAACCACAAGTTTCAAGCTAAGTCAGTTAAAGTCCTTATCAAGCTTATTTTTTAAGTTCGAGATTGTCATCTGTGAACTCAAAATCGAATAATCAAAGAAAATTTCCACATCTAAGTGCGCTTTTTAATCAAAAAATGATTGGAATGTAAATTTTAACCGAGCAGGCCGGGGACTGGCAACCCGTGACGTAGCAGCAGTGAGTTAACGAGGTTTTTGTCTAAAAAAATTCGTTTCTTTAAAAAAATGTCATAAAAATTTTATTTCAAACAATTTTAAGGGAACAATTCATTGATTAAAGTTATAAAAACGTGACTATTGTAGCCAGAATTGATTTTTTTGAGATAAAATGATTGTCTCTGCTTCATGCCTCGTGCTACGTCATCATTACACGCTTCAAGTCTAAAAAATGTAACAGAAACGGCGAAGGGTTCAACTTTCCATCTTAAACTTAAAAAAATAAGCTTGATAGGGACTTTAATGGTTCGTGCGAAACATGAATGGGTAAACTATTTATAAACATGGGTTAGGGCTTTAATCGGTCCTTAAACACCAGGCCTAGAACCAATACTACGGATGGCATACAAAATGATTTAATACTCTTGAGTGCATTTGATTCATTTCAAAATCACATTGCTGACATATTTTTTATTCTCGATGCAGCCAGGACTGTCACCCTCAATTTAACAGCCCCTTACGCAAAGCGAAAAACATTTCTCAATAATTAATTGTATCTAGACTGAACCTCTGTTAGGCAGACACAGCAATCCCTCGATGGTGTAAAAAGTCATTATTTCAATTCTGAGATATTAAGACCTTTGCTTCAATTAGGTTTTGATGAGATATCAGTTTAGTTAGTAGTTTTCAGGTTTTGATGGAAAGTCAGTCAGCGAGCTAGCAAACACAAAGGAAACATCGGTTGAGAATCTGCTCACTGAAAACTAAAGCAAAAAGTTTGTGTGTTTTACCTGCTTTACTACTTGCTGGAGTTGAGTTAGGTGTCCCATTACTGGCTGGGTTACTGTGTGTCCCATCGTGGGTGGGCGTTGCACTAGGGGTGCTGCTTTGCATCTCTGGAGGTGTCCGTCCGGGAGGAGTGGGGACACCCATACCTGGGTTGGACAAAGGCTGGTAGGGAGAATAATGACTACTGCTGTTGGAACCAGCTGAAGAGCTGCTGGCACTCGTATTAACTGGAGGGTGGAGGGGAAGGGAGTCAGGGAGAGGGCGAAACTTCTTTGCAGCTGGCACGTGGCAGTCGTCGTCCTTAGGTTCTTGTTTGACTGTTACAGGTTTCCACTGGCTGTTCGGATCAATTGTTACTTCTTCCACATCCGAACTGAAAACATATTTTTGGCTTAATTAGTAAAACAAATATCAATTAATCTCCATACTAAAAAGCTTTCACTTTCTAAGCAACTCTTGTCTTGCTTAAAATAAGAATATTTAACTGGCTAAAAACGATAAAATTTGGAAAGTTTTTTTGTTTCTTCTTTTCCCCTTTTTACAGTGACTCTGCTCACTCAAATGCAAAACTTATTAGGGAAACCAAAAGTGAGTTCTCCCTGCTTACAAACTTTTCATTACCATCATCTTAATTTTGGCGTGATTGTTCGTAAATTATGTATCTTAGACAGCAGTTGTTAAGAGCAATATTGAACCTTCCACCAAAGACTAAAATCAATCAACTTATTAACTTATAATTTTTCATCTGTTCAGCTAAACTCTAAGAGAAAGAAATCACACAACTGAAATCTCCTGTACCATATGCCACTGTATTAACATTTCACAACCAGTAAAGGGTTTTATCTTGAAAATGTGGATAAGCATTCTTCAAGCCCATTAACTAAGTTTACAATTAACCTCAACAACCATATATGGACCATGACAGGACAAACAATGTAAAATAACTATTATTTCATTTGTTTACCTTGCTGCTGCCATTTTGGAATCAGGTCTGCAAAAAAATAACTTAAACATTAGTACAAGCTAAGTTTGGTCCCCATATCTCAACTATCTTCACTGGGTCAAGAACTAGAATAAATCCATTTGACAATTAGAAAGTCTTTAGTTTTAAAAACATTAACTGTTGTTATATAATAAACAAAATTGCCAAAATTACATATTAACCTGATATAAACACACAAAAAGTTCTGTGAACATGCGATGTGCAAAAGAAACTACGAAAGAAGAAGAGTAGATGAAAAGCATGTTTACATACTCTCGCGTAAAACTTTTTCAAACAATCAAAGCATGCCTACTATTTGGCTTATATATTTTATACTTGGTTTACAATGATTTTACCAAATAACTGCATTAACTCTTTCAATAACGTGTTAGTAATTCTCCCAACGAGAACCAAACTTCTCAAAAAATTGCAATATTTAGCAAACTTTCATTTTCCTAACACCAAACGTCTTATTTCATCTGAGTCTTGTAGGAGAAAGTTTGGTATTGACAAAATGGCTGGGACTGAAAGAGTTCATGGAAAATGAGACCAAACAAAAACTTGGATACACTACTCCATTCAACAGCTAATTGGGCTGGTTGCTGTGTAAAACGCACCAGTCATGTGACGGAACATTCCTCACCTTGAAAGCGAAGTAAGAATTCCCCACATAAACTGGTCAACTTCCAACCCCTCGAGTAACGCTGTTTTACTAAAAGAAAAAAAAAACATAGTTAATATTTAGGTGCAAAATTTGGAGTTCATGGGACAAGGCGCTGCTGATCAACATGATTGCAGTATCAACAGAAAACAGCCTGGTTAACTAGTCTCGCTCAAGTCACACAATGAGATGGAACTTACTTGCACACAGGACATTTCCAATTTCCTCTTTCACAGTTCATTCGCAAGTATGATTCAAGGTCAAAACACTGAAAATAAAACAACCAATTATTAATACCGAATGAAACACTTCAACCATGAGCCTAGTTTTCCACCTGTCTGCTCTCATATTTCTTTGATCTAGTTTATTGTCATACATGTCACTGATACAATGCAATGTGTAGTTCCAGAAAATATCCATACCCCCCCCACCAGAAAGATTTTTTTACGACACATCCCTAGGAAATCTGCAACTCTAGACCCCCACCCCAACCCCCTGGAATTTCCAGTAACCTTCCATGGGGGGGTATGGATATTTTCTGGAACCAC
>JAOBRD020612540.1:0-15630 GCA_027575215.2 Hydrozoanthus sils
GGGGGGGGGTTATGGTTATGGTTACAAGTAAGTACCATATTTATTCGAATTAGTTTCCTCTCTCAAATAAGCTCTCCCTTCAAATACTAAGCACCCCTCTTAAAAAAGACCAATAAGTGCCCCCCAATAAAAAAATACCAGATTCCTGTTGAAACACATTTTATTAGAACTCTAGTTTCAACTGGCTATAGTACAAGACTGTTGTTGGTCACTGTCAGTTTGAGACTGAAATGTTTTGTTAGATTGTATCGTATGTTTTGCGATGAATACTAAAAACAAGACTTTCTTTCTATAAGTTTCTGCTTAGAACTGTTGCAGTTTGTTGTGTTGTGGAAGATTACAATAAATTAATGCTCAAGATTCAAATGCCTAAGTTGCGACCAAAAATAATGGTGCCTTCCCTCCAATAAACACCTCTCTTGAATAATGGCCCTCAGAAGACCAAAAACCAAATAAGCACTCTGGGGTGCTTATTGGAACAAAATAATACGACTAACCATAACTGTCAGTAAGAATGTTTGACTAATTATCTCCCTAAGAGTGCCCAATGGTGAGATTGAAATTCTCACAACTTACAGATCTCCATGTAATATTTCTATGATTAGTTTAGGAGAATTTCCTAATTCATCTTTAAGAGTTTAAGTTTAATTTTAGCACTGATCAGCACATCTTATTTTTGTAAAACTTTTTTGTTACAAGGAAAATTAAATTAGTACTTGTCCTTGCCTGCATAGCAAGCGGTACCATTGAGTTTTTGTGATTTTTTTCTTTTTTGGCCCCTCCCCTACTCCCTCCTTTCTTTTTTTTTTTCTCTCCAATTTTCACACAGCGAAAAAAGAAAATCTTGGCAAAACTCAATGGAATCGCTTGCTACACAGGCTATACTTGTCCAAACCTTGTTTTACTTGTATAAAAGTTTAAAAAAACTTGGGTTTTCATCCTAAAGGAACTTTAAAGACAGAAGATACACATTTCAGTTTTGCTGAACAAGGGAATGTAATTACAACAGAAATAATATCTGACTTACTGTAGTGTACTGCAAGAATTTCAGTTTACCAGCAATAGAAATGCGAGAATAAAAATTTTGATTCTTCATCTGCTGGATTAATAGTTTTTACTAAGTTCCAATGTAGTTAGGTCAGTTATTACATAAAATGCAACAACTTGTAAAAAAGCTTACGTAACTTAGTATTATTTTTCATTCGATAATAATAAATTAACTTTTTGTTATAAAAAAGAAAACTACAGCATGCTATGTTTGGAGGGAGACTGTTTTTGAACAAAGAAAAAGTGGACAAAGGATCGGTGTTGGTAAGATTTTAGTCCAATCCATTTAATATAGAGAATTTGGTTTATATAATCAAAACAGAATGCACACTTCGATTGTTTCAAATTCTATAGCTTACAGAAACATGTCCTGTCAAAAAAAGTTTAAATTAATCTAATGGCAACTCTTGGTTTAAGAAGGAAAGCTACATTTTAATGAATGCTTTGTACAATGAGGCAAACATAGCAGCAAGAAAATCGTGTTTTTCTGCAAGGAAAATAAGAAATGACCAATAGAGCATTCTTTCTACTAGTGATTTGCAAAAAAATCTCAAGAAGTAATAGTAAAATAATTTGATTTGCATTTCCCCATTTTTGTTGTGGTGGTAAACCAATGGAAGTGTGACTTTTGGTAATGGATGATTAAGTAGCAGACTTGTCAAGATTTTTAACACATTAAATTTTACAAATGACAACTTTGAAATTTTTTGCATGCATGTTTCATCACTGAGCATCTTCTGCCTTTTTCAGTGCTTTATTGGACTTGGTTATTGTGATTCTATATAAAGCTCTGAATAATAATGACAAATATAATTGACACTGAAATAATGGAATTATGGTGAATACAATTGCAGCATGTTTGGTATTGAGACCTTTGACCTGAATGTTAAGTCAGGGCTTTTCCTCAAGGATGTGAAGTTCTTTGTAATTCATAGAAAGTTGATGCCTGATCAATTATTTTAAAGTAGTCTTCCTTAATATTATTACCGATTGAAAAACATGGTTCTCTTGCAGAAGACGCTGTTGAAACATGTTTTCCAAAACAATGAAAGTTGTCGTTTTATGTGTTAAAAATCTTCAGTTGGTAAATTGTATACTTTTTGTAAAATTATGTACCACATGCTTTCAACGTAGGTGATCATAAATTATCATCAATTTTACTTGTAATCATCTAAAATGTAATCATTTGTTTATCTTCAAAAATGTACTAACTAGTTTCATTTAATGAACAGTCACTCCGGTACTATTGTTATAATAAAATTCATTTTAAATAAGTGCTTCTAAAGATTCTTTTTTTTATTTTGAGTGCAGTAATTGGGTCAGGAATAGGTTTTGTACTGAAGCAAGATGCCAAGTCATTTTTTAGCAACAATACTATAATCACATAGTTTATTATGAATCTTCACTGATACAATTATTATTACAAATGTTGTTCCTGAAAGAGTGAACTAGAAAAGTAGTAAATTTAAAATTTCCAAATAATTATAATCCAATTTTCATGTAAGTAACCAGTTTTGGAATATTTTGCTTAGATTTTTTGCTAAACTGGTCCAATTTTACTTAATAATTATTACTGTCATGTGTCATCATTAAATAAAATCATTACTTTTACTTACAGGTTTGGAAAAATGACAAGATAGATATTGTATCAGAAAACCAAACTGATGTAAACAATGTTATTTTCTCACGAGTTGAGGTGGACAATGTGGGTGAACTAACAAACAAAGGAAAAACCAACTTAACAATAACAAGATACAAAAACCTAGTAAGAGAAGAAAACTGCTTTAAAAAGGAATATTATTGAAACATAATACTTCAAAAACAAATACAATTAGCATTATAGTTTTTTTCACTATTAAGTTGCACCCAAAATTTTGACAAAGATAGCAGAGTGGTTTCACAAACAGTTTGTTTTGGAAAATATTAATATACTCTGACAGTTTACGTAATAAAGCAAATGACCTCATTTCAAAACAAAGTTTAAAATGCAGTTTCCAGAGCAAAAACACTGAAACAATGCATTCAAACACACGTAAAGAAACATGAAAGAAACATGAAAGGAACATGTCAGTAAACTGTCAATAAAAAATCAGGAAGGTAGATTAATTTGTTACCAGTTGTAAACTAAAGACAAATAAATGAGACTTCTATACTGCTTCATATTTTAAATGTCAGGTTTTTGTGTGGCACAATTGTGAATCAGTGTTCACAGTCTTACAATTTTGGATGTTAAAATTCTGTTTCTGGAGAAACTCATTTTAAGCTGTAACCCCTACTGTAATTCGGAACTTGTCTGGTCTCCATATTACAGTATTTTGAAATTTTGTGAAAAAATGGTACAACTTAAATAGTGAATAGCTACCATGGCATTGTGTGTACTAACTGTGTACCATATGCTAGTGTAAACTAGAAAACTATAATTACGAAATAATGAAATATTCTAAAGATATATCTTGCAATCTGATTGGTGTACTTGCATTAGCCTGTATAAACATGGCTGAAAATTGTTTTCCTTTAAAGTGCCTAGGAAGTGAAAATTTTTATTACCTCAGTGGATAGACCTTGCTAAATGAGGAAAAGCTGTGAAAAAGTTTTGTGAAAATCTATTACAGTTCTCGAGATATTAACATTTTAATGTTTTCAATTGATGACGTCACATTGTTGGCAGGCAAGTTTTCAATCTTTTGAAATCTGCTGTAGATCCATAACCTTTGGATGAATTTTAACCAAAGTTGAGCTGGTGATGTATTTGGCGGTTTTCTTCAATATAGTCATTAATTTTTGTTGTTGGTTCCAGGCTCCAGATGAGAATTTCCAAATTAATGAGGTTTTTCGTTAAACCAGAAGTTGTGCAACATAAATTATTACAACATAATTTATATTCTTCTTACCATGTAAAAGAAAAAACAACAACTTGGTTTAATTACCTCAGTGAAAGTTCTTGAAATAACAGAAAATTTTTTTGGTTAAAATGGGGCCTGGTACCAAGTTTGTTGCCATAACAATGAAATGTTACTATTCTGAAGAAAACCTTGAGATACATCATCAGTCCAAGTTTACACAAAATTCACCCAAAGGTTATGGGTTTGCAGCAAATTTCAAAAGATTGTAAATCTGCCTGCCAACAATGTGACGTCATCAGTTGAAATCATCTCGAAAACCGTAAAAGGTTTTGACAATTTTTTTTCACAGCTATTCCTTATATAGCAAGGTTTATCCACTGAGGAAACAAAATTTTCACTTCATAGGCACTTTAAAAGGGTAAAACAGCCATCTTTGTTAGTCTGTCTAAAGTAGACACTGCAGCTATTTTTTGTTTCCTAACTCTTTTTGCACCACTTGAAATGAAGCACTAAGTGCTACACAGTAATACATCGTCAGTTTTTGTCCTCTATGGTGCCAGAAGTATTATTGATGAAATTCAGAAATGATGTACATGTAGCCCTTTTGCAGAAGAGGTTTGTGACCACACTTACACCTTAAATTAATTAGTTATGGTGAATTGGTGTTCAGAAATGGGAAGAGCAGGTTAATATTAGTTAAAAGGCATAGTTTGAAGTCTTGATGTTGAACACTTAAAAATGACAGCGTATGTATATAAAATCAAAATTTTTCAAAGGAATGTGAAATATAATGGTACTGCTCTCTAGTCATACAAATCCTTAGAAAATATCCTACTTCCTGCTGCTTGCCCTTTTTACATAATTATATTTTGAAGTCATTAGCTAAACATTTGCCATTTTACTGCACTAATGTCAACCTGCCCTTTTTTCATTTTTTGATACTATTTTGTCAAGTTGATCGATTTAAGGTGAATGTGGTCACATGACCTTTAACTGCAGCAGAAGTCGACAATGGTACCTTTCTAATCCATGGAGTTTTGTTGCCTTTGGTGCTAAAAGAGTTATCTTTTTATTTAATGGTTACCTACAGTAAGATGTTATTTACAAATTTCAACACTTGTCCAAAGAATACATGCCTTTTCTAGAGATCCTTTTCTGGGTACTTCTTAAATTAACATTCATTTGGGTGAACATAAGAAAAGTTGAGAATAAAAAGTTAGCATTGTTTCTTAACTTGCTTACAGTGAGGACTCCTTCCCATGCAAAACAATGTCTTGTACAAACAATTTTGAGAAAATGTCAAAAGCTGTAATTTAATGACTCTTTAAACAAAGCAGAAGAAGTGCAAACTACTAAGCTAAGGAAACAACACCAGCATGATTCTTCTTGATAAAAAGTAAGTGCTTATATTGTAAAACTGGCTTTTTACACTGTCAGTCTAAGAAGTTCATTTGCAAATCAAACTCTTGCATGAAAGTGCATCAATTGGAATACATAAGTTGGCAGAAACTTCTTTTTTAAAGAGGCCTTCAGTTTGTCCTTGACGAAAATGGTTTGATGAACTTCATAAATATGATGACTGCATGCATCTGTTGACTCACATCTTGTTCTGCCATTTGTTAGGGAAGATTTTTCTCAACAGTTCAATACTAATAATTTTGTTAACTAAATTATTATTTATATTATTACGAACATCATCTAACTACTGGACAATTCATCTTTTACAATAACTAGTAATGGATGCATATGGGCTTTTTTCTCAACACTTCAATACTAATAATTTTTGTTAACTAAACTATTGTTAATATTATTATGATTATCTAACTACTGGCCAGTTCATCTTTTCCAATTACTGGTAATGGATGGGCCTCGGTGTTTAAAACCCACTTATCAAGTGGTATGAGGGAGTCATCAGAAAACAATAAGTACAGGTATTTTAGTGTCTCTGCAAGGAAGAAACTTTGCTGGACGTCGTCATGGCTAACTGAGGAGGTAGTAACATCTCTTATACCGGAGTAACCAGCATCAACTCTGCAGTACTTTTCTAAACTCTGTTGAGGCAAAATAATTACACTAAGTCTTAATGATTTAGGCTACATTTACATAGTACAGGCTAAATTTTTAACCGATTGAAAACTTGCACAGTGCATATTGTTTATTTGAAACTGTGTCTTTCTTTGCATAAAAATTAATTTTGTTTACACAAGACCAGCAATTTGAGATTGCCCATGATGGTTATCTGACAGACAATTACCAACCACATGAACATACACATGCAATAACTTACCCAGTTGAAATAACTGTAATTATGGTATTACCTTTTTGACAAAACCAGGCAAAAAATAAACCTCAATTATTTGTCCAGCTAGCCAGTCTAATATTAATAATATTACAGTGTGGTTTGGCTGAAAACAAAACACTTAATCTGTGTAAACAAAACACCTAAATGTGCAAACTTTCAACCCATTAAAAAAAATCAACTGGTACTGTGTAAACATACTGTAGTCTAAGAATAATCAGTAATATCCCAAGGTTATGATAATGCTGCAGATATGTTGTGGTTTGTTTGAATTTGCATTGAAATATAACAAAGTGTGAAGCATCTGTTTTCAAACTTTGTGTCTTCCAATCAAATTTTTCTCGGATGCAATGCAATAAAATCTGGTTTAAAAGGGAGAGCCAACTGATGAAACTAACACTTTTTTCTAGATTTTGATTTATATTACGAATTCCCGCCTGCTTGCGGCTTATTAGCAGCAACAATTTTGAATACCTTATTATTACAAACTGAGTAAGAGAATTGTACTGTAAGTAAATGACCCTGATTTTTTATTTTGCACTTGCAACCCAAGTGCAAAGTGCAATGAGACATACCACAAACACTCTTAGACTAATAAGCCTCCGGAGGGAGGAAGGGGTGGGGGGGCTTAATTTATTTTAGACCTTTCAGATGGGGGGAGGGAGTTATTCAAAACTTGTCACTAGCCAGTGACAGAAACATAACATGAAGTCTAGTTAGCAAAATTAATACATTTAATAGAAACTGTGTAGTTACTGTGTTTTCCCCTGGCATTACAATCAGCACTTTACAAAAACGTACAACCATTAACATAAATGCATTCGTGATACAAGACATGTTAAGGTTTTAGCTCCATGTGATCAATCGCTGCATGTGAATTTTTTTGGTCAAAAGCAAAATACTGAAGATAAGATGTGAAACTCTCCCAAACTTGTTTAATCATGAAAAGTATGAGCTCTAGTTGGGAGAAACATTTACCAGTACAACCAAAACTGTAATCACTAACCTGTGCAGCTTTCCATCCCCATTCTCTGTACTTGGGATCATGTGTAAACCGCCACATAACAAACCATCCCTCAATGACCTCGGGCCTTAAAATGTAATACTTCTCATTCTGTCTTATAGCTTCAGCTTCGAAACTTCCCTCAAATCTGAATGCTTCTGGCCCAATTCCAGTTGCTAGGAAACGACAGATCATAAAGGATGTGAATGCAACATGAAGTATAGAAGGATAAAATATAACAAATACTGCACAAGAGTGTTTAAAAGTTATTTGAACTTGGGTTTCTGTGATATAACAATCAATTTCTTGACTAAGTGGTGTCTAACTTGTATAAATAGTTAAAAAAAGACTTTTGAATGAGTCAGCGAGTAATATAAACTTGTAGTATTGTGTGATAAATAAATTATCGTCACTGTGAGATGATGGGAAAAGCTTTCTTTTTTTTTGTTTCAAGCGTTAGCCCTTTGTCTGAGCACCTAAAAATTTTAGAAAATGAAGGCCTTATATAGGTAGCGAATGGATACAACTATGCAGTAAGAACGAAGGCAATTGGTGAAAACAGTAATAGAAAGTCAAAAGTGAAAACCAATTAAAATCAGGTGAATGAAAAGTGTTCATTAATTCCATTTGGAGCCAATGTGTCGAGCTTAAAAATAAGTTTTTGTTCCTTTCTTTTGCGAGACTCATTAGAGCCATTGTGAAGAGAGATGACAGTAATTTGCATGTTGTGAAAGGAATGCCCTGGTAAATTGAAATGTCTCGCGACTTGGTTTGGAGAGTGAACGATCATTAGTTTTAACATCTCTACACACAAATTGTTCACTTAATTTTCTGCCAGTTTCTCTGATGTACAGTTTGTTGCAAACAGAACATATTTGTGAATACAATAAATCAAATTAGTACTAGTACAGATAAAATGGTCCAATATTGAAAGTAAGTGAGTGGGGCCAGTGATTTGAGTGCGAGAAACAATAAACGAGCAAGTTTTGCATTGTTTGCATTGCCCGAACATTTAAAAGTGCCTGACATGATCGTAGATTCCAAAGCACTTCTGACAAGATGGTTCTGTAAGTTTTTGTCACGTTTAAATTAAACTAGAAGAGGTTTAGAAGAGATAATTTATGAGCTGTTTATAGATCCGATAGCAAGATTTTGAAATTTCTGAGAATTATGTTCTTGGCCCTCAAATTGTTAGGGTGATAAGTGAGAATGAAAGGGATTCTCTCTTCACTGTTTGAATCAGCTGGTGTAAGAGCCATCTCCCTACTGACATTTAGGACACGAGTGAGTGCCTGCTTCATAACGTGTTCTGAAAAAAACCCAGACATTTCAGAGCATTTAAATTGGAAATTGAAATTGTCACTACATAGCCTATGAAGTCCAAGAAACTGAGAGTACGGAATAGAATTCTTAACATGGGCCATTTGTGAAGATAAATAGAAAGATAACTGTGTTAGTCCGTGGGTTTGTAGTGGATGCTGCAGGTGGTCAACTTATACTCTTTGATTGAAATTTTAATGTCCAAAAAGGTGACTGAAGTGTCCGTAACTTCCCAGGAAAATTTGAGCGTTGGATGAAATGAATCAACAAAATGAACGAACTGGTTTAATTTGTCTTTGGTACAGGATGTAGCACACTAGCAATCATCAGTGTACCTCCCAAAAAGTTCTGGTTTAGGACTGTTGTACTGTTTTAAGCTTTGCTCTTCCACGTGCCCAACAAATAGATTAGCATAACTTTTTCCAATCATCTCACAAAGACGATAATTTATTTATTACATAATTTTACAAGTTTACATGGTGTCTAGTTTTAAACATTGAGTTGTGACATCACAAGCCTGGTTCAATGTATAATAAACAGACTCAACAAATTGTGTTTTTCTCAGTTTTTGGTGACCGTAAAAAACAGGCCTATAGGTGTATTGTACAATGTATGTTATCAGAGATGCAAATTATTCTGCATTTTGCATGATAACCACGCATTTTCACTATGATCTCCCACACTTCGGCATTTTCAAAGAAAATTTACATATTATTAAAATATTTAAAAATTATACAATGTATATATGTTAACTACAACAATATTCTAAAATTAATTGAAATGCTAAAAAATTAAAACTGACTAGAAGCTTTTTTACATACAAATTAAGGACATTTCGGCATACAAACTGTTACACCTTCCTCACCAAGGTTAAAATGGAAATAATCTAACAGCATTCCACTTAAAGGTGTGTTAAATGTATTAATTTTAATTCATGTTAAAATATGCCTGATTACAAACCACACATTTTTACAGCAATATTCTATTCAATATGTGTTCCTGACTCAATGCAACATAAACTAACATTAGCAGTGTTCTGATATTTTACTAAAACTGTATAATTCTTAGGTTTCCATGTATAGCCTTAGATAATAAATACTATGTGATATGGGTTGTATATGAATAATAAGACCACATGGGTGATATGAGGTGAGGCAATGTGAACACTTAAACAGTTGACACAAAAGTTCCAGCCTCAAAAAATCTCCCACATTTGAAGTTTGAAGGTTGGCATGCAACATAAAATTATATGTGTTATTAAAGAAAATACAATATTCAAGAAAATCTTTGGCTTTCTTTGTTTAATCTTAAACTAGCACCCATGTTTCACAAAATCAAACTTCAACAATAATTATCTCAAACTTATCACATGGTGATACAATAATTTAAAAATTACATTTTTTATTTATCCAGTTCTGTCAGCAAGCTGGATCAGCTAAAACCATAATAAAATCACAATGACAGTTTAGGTGCACTGTGCCCTTTAAATTAATATTATTATCCCGGAAGAATGTTTATCATACCAATCCATGTCTGGCCGGCATATCATCAAGAGGATATACATAAGTGATATAATAACTATCTTACCTGTTCTAACATATGATTCATGGCATGTGTTTGCCAGTTGGGCTCCAACATCAATAAAGTGCTTTTCATTATTAGTTCCCTCTGCTCCCAGTGCAAACATTCCGGCTGTAAAACAGGCCTACATGAACAAAATAAATGAAAATATTTTTTTTATTTTTTTTCTCAAATTAGACTTAATGTCAAAAATAAAACATAATTCTCACAATGAGCTGGAAGTTTCAATGATTTTTTTAACTTTCACATTAGTGCATACAGTTAAATGATTATATTTTGCCAAAATGTTCTCTATAGCTAATTATAATTAAAAAAAATATTACTTATGTTTCAGAAAGTTCTTTTAAATATCATTTACTTTTAACTGTTAATTTTGCTATTGTTGGCCTTACATGTACTATGCCTGAAAAGTGGTTAACAAAATAATAATCTAAATATTGGATATTCCTTTCTTTTAAAATGAAAAAAATAGTATGTTTAAGTTTAGAAATGACAGTGTGACTTCTGACAAAGTAAAGACATCGACGAAATTGGCCATTCCATTCTGGCAACCTGTACATTTACCCACAATTGCCAGCACGTAAACGTCTAAAGCTGCCAACAAAAATGTAAAGAGAGAAACCTAAAACCTCAATTTCTACACATAAAAAGTGTTGTTTGCACAATAAAAAGTTTCACTAACTATGGCCTTCACTGAGCCTCTCTTAACATTTGGTGCTTAATCTTCAAGGCATTTGGGCCTACAAAAGGGTTCTGGTGACAGGTATCACAGTCTTAAATTGAGGCGACAGGCAAGTGACAGAAATTGTCAGTTTGCAACAGTGACAAAGGACATCAAAGATCAACTATGTATCAAAACATCCAGGAATACTTATTGTAATCAGTTTGTCATGATAATTTTTGTCCAAGCTTAAAGTTTTTAGAACACACTAATCAGACAGGCACATATATTTTGTTTGTTATGTTTACTTGACTGTTTTTACAATGATTGAAAAACTGGAGCTGTGAAGAAATAAGCAAAGCAAATAATTGCTTAAAAACTGCTGAAAATGCGATTGCAACATTTTACACTAGAAAAAGATGCGACAAAAAGACCAAAAAATGTGGGCCAAGTGACATCTGAACACCCCTTTGTTGGAACTGGCATTGTGGTCAAATTTATAGCAGCCATCTTTTTTCCGAATTGTCAATTACAAACTTAAGAAGCTCTCAAATCTGCTGCATACCAGGTGGTCCATTTTGTGTTCCAGTCTTCCATACTTGTATTCAGCAATATAGGTAAGGTTTGACCGTTGGGACCTCTGAATGAGTTTCTCTTCAATGGTCTATTGGATGAAACAATTAATTAAACTTACCTAATTACAAAAGTGTTTTCGGTATAACTTATTGTAATTAAGTGAAAATTGATCACAAATTAAAGACAAGCTATTTAGGATAAAAAGAAAATTGCTCTCAAACTTATTATATGAAATAGCAAGTTTCTTTATTCACCCAGAATTGAACATAGAAAATTTAAGAAAGTAAAAGAAAACTACATTAATCCAGTGGGTGCTGACTGCCATAGCTAGGGGCTAAACCAGTGTTTTATGACTTTTTTTGAAAAGTAGTATATGAATCTTACATTGGAGGAAATTTGTTTTGAACCCTGTAATATCATCAATAATAATAATATTAATAATAATAATAGTAATAACAGTAATAATAGTATTATTAATAGTACATAATTAATTAAATTATTGTTGTTGCTTTTAATATTATTGTTCTTGTTACTATCTTTATTTTTGTTTTGTTACAGTTATTGTTTTCAAATCTTTATTAATGACCTTCATACTCTGTGACAATTAAATCTTAAAGAGCACAATTGACACAAGATCAGTTTTTCAATTTTCAAAAAGTATACTATAAAAAACATTGGTTTGCCAAGTTTGAGAAACATATGATGAAAGTAGGCCAAGATACGGTGTTTAGAATTTTGAATTTTCCCCACTAAATGACAGTGTCCCCTCCAAAAGACCAACAATATGACATAACAGGTCACGTGTATCTCGCCTCAGTCCATCTAATATGGTGCCACAAAGTAAAGAGATGTGTCAATTTTAAAACATCCGTAACTGCTAGAGTTTTCATAGAAACTCTGTTAGTTATTTATGTTTTAAAGTCGATTTTAGTTGGAATGGGACAAGATGCATGTAACCTGTTAAGTCATATTGTTGGTCTTTTGAAGGGGACACTTTTAGCAGGAAAAACTCAAAATTCTACGCTCCGTATCTTGGCATACTTTTTTCACCGCTTGCTTCTCAAACTTGGAAAACCAATGTTTTTTATAGTATACTTTTTGAAAATTGAAAAACTGGTTGCATGTCATAATTATGCTCTCTAGTTACCTGCACTGCTTGATCATACATTCTTCTTGCTAGGTTGTCTGTCTTTCCAGACATGACCCAGGACTTGATAAGGTATTCATAAAAACTGTCGCCAAGTGCACCAAGTGAAACATGTTCTGCAAGGAAAACAGATTCTAACCTCTAAAAGACAGTTTTTTCTCAGTACCTACTCTATTACAAATGTGCCTTAAACTAATTAAAGGAATCCTCCATTGTATAACATTATTGGCCTCAAATAAAACTTTTTTCAAAGTCTGTGTCCATATCAGCAGCTAAAATTTGATAATCCTGGCTGTACATAAATCTAACATCTACAATTTAGTTTGATATTTTCCACGGTTTGAATTTCCAGTCTGCTGCCATTTTGAAAATGACATCCTATTGCTATTGTATTCAGCAAGAGTGGTGACTGGCACTGCAAGTGAAAAATGTCACGTTTCAAAATGGCAGTGTGCATGAAATTCAAGCTGTAGAATAATCAGACAAACTAAATTGCTTGTTAAATTTATGTAAAGGATTAGGGCTAGTTGTAAAAAACTTCAAACAAAATTGAGGATTCAACCACTTCTAGAAATATCAAAAATGCAAGCCATTTTGCAAGAAAATCTGTGACTGTGAGGGAGAGAAAAAATAAAAAATAATTTATGAGACCTCAAGACATGACATGAAACATTGTCAGACCAAATTTTGAGAACTAAGGTTCCTCAGTATTTGAAGTTTCAGTCTCAGATCATTCACTTCCTTACAATGATTTAAAAAATGCCGTCTCGGCATCTTGGGCAGTTTTGGAATTCACAACCCTAAGAGAGGTCAAACTCTGGCAATCATGATCAAAGCATGCAGTTATTCCATTTTAATTTTTATTAAATTTTATTATAATATTTTGAAGCCTTTATGGCAACAAGTCTATTTATTTTCAGTAAACTATCACACTTGGCATGGGCTTCCAATTAATAACTAATATGGTAGCACAGTCCTGGCTAACAATTAGTCACTAAATAAAATTGTGTATGAGTTCACACAAAGAATGATGAATATTGAAATTCCAGGACTTTTCCATGACCAAATGCCATTTTTCATGACCCAGAAACAGAGTGAAATCAAAGAATCCATTGGACAGCACTGGCTACCGACACTTCAATCCAACTTTAAATGCCAATTCAGAGCTCACACTGAGAATGATAAATGAAATTCTGACCTAAGAAACTTTTACTATTTTTAAATTTACAAAATAAAAACATTTAAAAATTTGTTCCATGACGAAAAAAACATTTAGAAAATCCATGACTTTTCATGATAATGTGAGCTATACTACATATGTAGCCATAACAATAACCTTAGTGTTAACATTACCCATTCAACACTCTGACAATCTTCCTGGCTAAGTAGAGATAGTTATTAAAACAGTTAAATAAAAGAGTTAAATTGTTACAATAATTATTACTTGGTAGAAAAATTTTGCGAGGTACAATACTTACGAGATCCCCAAGTTCCACTCCTGGGGTTGAGGTAGTTTGGATAAAACCCACCAGGTTTCTCAACTTGATTTACAACCTCTCTGATGCGGTGAACCTGTAAATATATACTTACAATTATAATATTTATTGTATTTCATTTATTTTATTAGCTTTGCCATATGAAAGAAAGAAAAACATACAATTCACACTTGTACACTGATATATTGCATATTATGTATAAATGCAAAGAAACAAACAGGAAAAAATTAACTGGCAGGGCTACCATAACTGTGAAAAGTTCCTTCAGTCTTTCCTAAATATGAAACAAAGTAGTCTTTCCTAAATGTTATTTTTAATTATTTTTTATACTTTTAAATAATTATATTGACTTCAAATTTGTTACTGTTGGATTTCTGTCTGTGCATGAAGAAAATACAAACAAGAAAAATAATTAAACTAAAGTCAAATTTAACAATTTTGCTTTTCACACATGACTGTACATATACTTTCAAAATATTTTCAGTTGACTGTATATCATTGGACAAAAACAAATTTCTTGTAGGTTTCTTTTAGTAACAAATTAGCTACTTTGACACATGGCTTCACAAGGATCTGATTCGTATAAATTATATAACATGCTATCATTTTTTTATTTTCATTTTTTTTGACTGACACGAGTTATTTGGTTTTGCCTTTAGAAGTTAAAACAAAACAAAGAAAAAAATTAGTGATGTTAAATATTATTTTATGCAGTCTGACCTCTATTAAGCAGCCATCTGTTAAGCAGTCATCCTTCACTCAGTGGCCACTTTTAACCCTTTTAACCCATGCCAGTTTATCAACATCTAACTTCTCCTTACATAACACATACAAAAAAAGTCACTCGGTAATGAGAAAATAGAAATTGATTAATCAAGGTGAACAATTGAAGATGAAAAGCCAAATTCTTCAAAGCTGGTCATACAAAAAGTATGGGTCCTAGTAGGGAGAATTTACCAACACAATATTTGTCGTGTTTGGGGCTGAAAGGGTTAAAAGTCAAAATTTTTTTGATGTCAGTAAACTGCTATACTTGACACCTCTAGATCTATTGAGTGGCCACTTTTCAAAGTCCTAACGGTAGCCACTTAACAGAAGTTGGACGATATTTGATTCTTAAAACATCTCAATGCTAGCTAGTAACATAAAATTAAGTTCCTTCATAACAAACACTAACCTTCTTTGCATAGACTGGGTTGCCTGTGATCTTGGATAAGTAGACAAACTCTAAGTGAAGAGTTCCAAGTTCAGCAAGAATGGAACATCCCCCTGAGGCCCAGCCCCAATTATGACCACTTCCACTGAAGAAAGAAAATTATTCTAAATAAACTCGGTGTTCTAGCTAGGCCAAAACAAAAGGGCACTGAGCACGCTGCCCCAAAACCCTATAAATTATCCTATTCAAGATGCCAAAATCTCTTGGAAATCTTTTACCCTATTCAATATTTTTATTTAACCCAATAAGTAAATACTATTAAATGGCAATAGGGCCTCGTCATTTAGAAGGAACTAAAGCCTGAAATGATCCCTACAAATATCTTTCAGGAGCAAGAGTAAGCAGCCGTGGACAGCTGTTTCCCCAGAAGAGAGAGAGAGAGAGAGAGAGAGAGAGAGAGAGAGAGAGAGAGAGAGAGAGAGAGAGAGAGAGAGAGAGAGA
>JAOBRD020612648.1:0-15629 GCA_027575215.2 Hydrozoanthus sils
TTATGATATGGCTGAGTGATTTCTTGCATTGTGATTGGTCAATTTGAGGCCCTGATAAGTTGTTGCATGGACCTCTCATTGTAACTGGCTTAATTAAGCTCTCGTACATATCCCAGGGTTTTTTGGAAGATGATGAATTTGATTTATGTACTGTGCTTTAATTGTGCATAACAAAGTTTCTAAAAATCTTTATTACAAAATATAAGTGAATGTTCAGTGCTTTTCTAAAACAGTGATTAGTCAATTTGTGCTGCTGATATTCCTTCGCTTTGTGCTTGGGCTATAAATAGGAAGAAAAAAACTTGGGTCCATAGTTTCCATATGGACTTGACACACTTGGCCAATAAAAGTATATATTGTATTATATATTGATTACATAAACTCAGTTATTAATTAGTTGATTGATTTATTTCTTAATTAGTTTTACACTTTTCATTTATAGTTTATTGGCTAATATACATATACGAACTGTTCAGTTGTGTATTTCAAATTGAAATTCTCATTTTTGATTTTAATAGATCATTAAAAGTCCCTGCAGGAGCTGGTACAAGATCAATTAAGTTTGAAATTCTTGTCTTATCAAAAATCATTTAAGACTATGCAGGCTGTACATGCATCTGCATCAGTTAAAATTTTACTATTAATAATTGTTTTCAGTCACCATTTTAAAAATTACCACGAAATTTATTCTACAGTCTAATTGGCTTTGAATTATAGGACTTAAATCCATGCATGGCATGGGTTGGTCTTGTTAAAATTGTGACAGGTATGCAAGTCTTTAATTTGTACACATGCAGTAACTTGTTGAATGGTGCCTGACTGAAAGCAAGTATAAGAAATACAAGATAACTAGCTTTTGCCCTTATAATCATTTTTTTTTAAATTTTGTAAACTTTGAAGTTATATATAATCTCTTTTCTTGGAATACTGTTAGAAATGAGGAAATGGGGAGGGTGACTTGATGAAGTGACTTTGACTTCAGTATATCATCAACATTAGAAATGGGGGGGGGGGGTAATTACTCAGAATACATGTAAGTAGTTTGCATTGGAACAATGTAAAAGAAATAAAATTATAGTCTTTTATTATTTGGAACTATACTCATGGTGAGTAACTGATCAAGTTTTCTGTACTGTTACTTCACAGATTCTGACCACAGGATTACTGGGTTTTTTTGGCTCCAGAAATCGACAGCGTCCCAACAAATGCATAGTGAGTATAGTATGAACAAACTACGTAAATTATGTCATAACTGTTTTGCTTATAAAATGTTTAAAATGAAAGGCTAAAAGTTTTTTTAAAGTAATTAAAAAAAAACTTTTAGCCTTTCATTTTAAACAACATATATTAAAATTATGTTTAATTATTTCCAGGGGCATATGCGCATGTGCCAGCGCATAGCCTGTCAGTTTTTTTTCGGTTAAATCCTACAAACTGTACATTATACTATAAGTCAAGTATCTAAAACAAGGGAGCAATTATGGTCTTACTAGCTAAAACTTTCTAGTTATCCAATGCAGCTAGCAATAGCTAGTCAACAATCTACATAATGGTTCAAATAAAACAGCTATTATTAGCCGATTCCTTTTCTTTGTGGAAATTTGTTAAATGTAAAAGAAATTCAAAATGAACAAAAATTGCCTGGCTTGATCATATGCATGAATATATTAATATAATAATGTACATCTCTATATATATGGAACATCTGCATTCAATGCAAGATAGATGCAAATTAGTTTATTCGCATGCTTGTCAAATTAAAGTGCTTAAATTTTTTTAATTTGTTTTTTTTTTAATTTGGCCTGGCAAGAATGCTGCTTGGCCAAATTAGTGCAGGCGTGTAGGTAGGGGGGGGGGGTGGTGCACTGGGTGCACATGCACCCCCCCCAGTGTCCGAAAAGTTCCACTCAGAAATGACAAATACGGCAAAAAAAGAAAGAAAAAAGGAAGTGGTTCAGCTGTTTGCCCAGAAGCATCCAGGGAGGCTAGAGTTTGGCTCGCTCTTTAAAGACTCCAAACTCAGCAAATGACTTTGCTAGTGATAGTTCAGCCTAAATCTTTGTTATTGTTTTTACTAACAGGCGCTACCCCCCCCTAACCCTTTTAGTGGAACGAGAATTTTTTTAGTGGGCTATAAAAGTAGAAATATTGTTTTTTTGCAATCACTTATTAGAAATTAAAGACGGCAATAACTCAGACACATTTTGTTGATCAATTTCTAGCAATTTCTTTACTTTGAGCCAGAAAAGCTTTACTAAAATTCATTCTTGATGGATGTTTGTTGCCCTGCAGCTCGATTTTAAGCTTTCTACCCACTTTTATTAACAGAGTTTGGCTTTACAATACCGGTTTCGTCCTTCGGATCCCTTCAGTTACCCACCATCTTAGTTACAGTTAAATTAAGAACGTGATATAGTAGCTCATATAAAGGAACATAATAAAGTGTATATACTTCAAACAGTACAGTTCAACAGAAACAAGTGAATAAAAGGAACGAAAAAACGATAAATAATCAAGTCGAATGAAATATGAAACGGATGGGTGGTCAAAGTGTCAGTCACTTTCGATCACAGCTTGGGGGATGCTAACGTAATTCCACTCGCTTTTTGTGTTGATCAGCTCATCTGGGTGCGTGTTTTTGATTTTAACCGATTCGGCGATCTGTCTCAGCATCGCATCATCTCCAAATACTCCGGTCACGCTCATAGCGTATGATGGTGGGGCTTCATGGGCGTGCATGGCATGCCTCCAGAATGAATTTCATTGATATAAAAAATGTTTTTTCAAGTGTGAATGAAAAACCAAGTCTACTCGTAAAGCCTTTCAGTTTTATTGTATGCCATATTAACGGATCAGGCTTTGTGAAATGCGTGTAAAGTGTCAGGGACTGCGGAGCCATAGAGCCGGGTGGGCTTCAGTCCCAGCAATAATTTTGCCGAAAAGAACTAACAGAAATTAACGATCAAAAAATTTTGTTTGGACTGGCTGATAGAAAAAAACACATTTCAGGCAATCTCAGAAGTTCGCCTTCAGCGCTCGTTCAGACTTGAGTCATGCTATGCGCATGCATATAGTGCCCTGGAGTATGTTCCCGTGGTTCCAGTTCAGATTACTACTGTAATGTACTGTAATGAACACATAACTTTACTATCATGAACGTGATCTATAAACATTTTTTTCTATTTTCGAGAGAACAATGTACACCACATATACACATATGCAAGGTCCGCTCAAATTTGAAGTGCATCCGCATTCCCCCGCAAAAAATGCTGGCTATGCGCCTGAAGAGTGTGTCCTTATGGTTGTTTGGCAAGTTCCCATCTCACTTTCTGGCCGTTCTATTATTCAAATTAATTGAGTAAGCATTGTATGTAGGACCTGTCAGTGGTACTGACAACTGTACATAAATTGTGTCTGGGGTATGAGATGCCTGGTAATTGCTTAGGAGACTTCCATTAATTCCCCCTACCATGACTTTTGTTTGCCAGCTGTCACATAAATCATAGCCTGCATGCTGCCAGAATCCAGGCCAATAATTATATTAAGTCTGCCACATCCGAACGACATCTTAGTCATCTTTGACACCTATGAAAAATGACAGACACTGAAAAGAAACAACAGTGGATTTATCGATAGCATCACTAAGAACATTTTGTTTGACAAGATGCTGTAGTGCATGTCCTAACTGAGGCTTGCATTTTTCAGCTGCACATAAAAATACACCAATATTATGCATGACAATCACAGAGTTTGAAACTAGTATATATCAGAAAAAGACGAGTTAATCAGACATTAGTGACCCACTACAAGAACTAGAATTCATGCATGTGTGATCGCATATATGCGCCGGTGTCACTAGCAAGGACCCGGAAAAACTCCGTCAGTACAAGAAGCTAGCTATAGGATGCATGGAGAACACTCTGGCGTACTTTTGAACAACCTGCTCTTGGAAGCATGGGCAGCAGAATTCACCAACACAACCATACTGTGTGTATATTAAATGCAATATGCCAATCATAAGCTGGAAGAGCAAGTTAACAAGAATGTCAACCAATTAATTAATTGCTCTTACCACAAGCGAGAAAAATGCTGAGTTCTGCCACTGGGTCCTACGGTTTAATGCCTTTATCTAGGAAGATGCGGGGGTCTAGCCATTTACATAGTTACTGCATAAGAAAAGTAGCGTCTTCTCCTGGAGCAGTTGTATTAAGACCCTGATTAGGTGAAAGGCAGAAACTGAACCGGGCCTCCCCACAGCATTCTGGTAACTTACCAAATGGACTAAGGCGATGTGGAGGCCCCAAAGCGTGGGTTAAAAGATTGTCCAGCCTCAAAATCATGCTTCTATTGAAGCAACTGCTACATGACTGAGAATCACAAATTATTTGAAGGGGAGTTTGACAGAAAAGAAATAAAAAATCACACTGAGGAGCTCCCACAAAACATATAAAATTTACTTATCAACTGACATAGACCTGCATGACTGCTACAATTCACCAATTGCCAGAACAAAATAAGAAGTGGCATTAACTGATAGTCTGTATAGCTTGTCCGTTTTTATAAAACAGGGCCAAAACGGCAAGACAACTATACTTGCTCAGCGACCGCTTTTTGGTCCTTCACTTAAAAGGTGTTTAAAATATTTTAACAAATTAGAACCCGGTACTCTGAAGCGTGGAACAGTTCCTTTGAAGAAAAGCTCGGAAATAGGTTCAGTGTAAAAAAAAAAGAAGATGCATGATAGTCTGCGACAAAACTCTCCCTAATGGTAACTTAAAGATACCTCTCTGTCTTGATCACCTTTACCCAAACCTAATAAACAAATTAAAGCCAAACACCACGATGTCAGATTGACCAACCATAGAGGAAATACTAACCCGTTTGTCTGCAAAGAGCTACAACACCTTTTCCTTATTTGATACATTGGATGAACTCACTCAAATAAACCCCAAGTAATACTAGCTCGTTGAATAAAGTATCCTGATCTATGTCATCCTTACGGAAAAAGCATTACTCATGGTCAGTATTCCAATAAAAAAAGCATGAATCCCAGGAGGGAATTGAAGGGGCACATTGTGATACTGATGATATCGTCATTGTGGGACAAGTTGACAACGTCAATAGAGAAGGGGTTGACAAAACCACGACTTAAATGTTTTTGCTGCGATGAATCGACCTTTTCATTATCTAACGTGATCCGTCACCAATCGTCAAGATTTCGGCCCTCTGCTCGACCATTTCATGACCTGCCACGGACTTCTGCCATGACAGGTCGTGACGATCTGTCACAATCGGTCACCATCGATCAAGACTTTCACCCTTCCCATGCAACATGATAGATGTTTTCTAAGTCTCTCACCATCTGTCACAAACCGTCATTGACCATGTCAGTTCGTGACCATCCGTCACGATCGGTCTCGATCAGGGTCTAGATTGTAAAACCTTCCCGTGCAACATGAGAGATGTTTTCTAAGTCTCTCACCATCTGTCACCGACCGTCATTGACCATGTCAGTTCGTGACCATCCGTCACGATCGGTCTCGATCAGGGTCAAAATTGTATAACCTTCCCCCAGCAACATGAGAAAGTCTCTCACGACCTAACACCAACCGTCAGTGACATCGGAGTCATTTCGTGTGTGTTATAATTGTATGGAAGAACACCTTTATGGGTCATGTGATTTCTGAGCAAGTGATAGAACGAGATAGAGAGAAGCCAAAAACATTGTTTATGACATGCTCCCTCCGGGAAACAGGGATTGAAACAATTCTATTGAACGGTAAACTACCTACAAGTAGCCTCCCTCTGCCCCAATATGTCAGATGTAAATCAAGCCCATCCTCGACTTGACTAGTTAAACCACAAATTTACAATTATGTTCATGGTCTACTGATCGACACTCACTAATAATTTTCACCATAACAAAGTGCCTACACAACCATACTGGTTTCAGTGCGTCTAATAGTGCCGGTGTTAGTGTTTATAAAATAATTGTTCTTCTTCTAGATGTGAACCCAACTCAATCAAGCTTGTCGTTTCTGATTTCTTTCAGTTTAGTTGCAGACTCTGATTACTCTAAAAACATTGTCCATTAGTTTTAACTATCAAGGCAATGAAAACAAATGATTTCTATATTGCTAAGCTAAAACCAAAGTAGGAACAAAAATCTTAAGTGGGTACGAAACGTGTTGATTGGGTAAGAAACGTCCGACATTCAGTTTAGTTGCAGACTCTGTTTACTCCTAAAAACATTGTCCTTTAATTTTAAAGGTTGTGATAGCGCGAGCTTTATTTGCAGGTCATATTCACCACTACAGGATGATACTGTTGTTGAGTACTTTTGATTACTTAACTAGTATGGTTGATACAAATTTAGTTACAATTGTTTTATTTCAGCTTGGCGTGTTTATGGGCTTTGCAATTACTGCCTGTGTAATGGCTGGAATCATGCTGATTTCGTATTCTGTGGCCCTGTCGTACATCTCAAGCTACGCAAGATATTACAACTACCATCGTCGTTATCGTAGACTGAGCATTTCCCGCAACGATTATGACGCAGCTGCAGGATTGTCTTCAGTGTTTCTTATCCTATCAGTTGCTGAGTTTTTTGTTGCCTTGGCATCAAGTGTTTACTGTTGCGGTGCTGTTTGCAGTGACGGCAGAACGCCAATGGTGAGCATTAAGCATTTTAGTAACTTGTTGTATATCAAATTAAAAGTCATTCCTTTTGATACCAGTCCATCACTGTTGTCCATGACTTCTTTCACTTATACCGTACAGTATTTGACAAAATGAGCGCCCATGCCTGTTGAGCTGTTAAAGTTAACGTTGCTGCGAAAATCCTGGGCCAAATCCCGAACATTTACAAACAAATCTAGCTCGATCATCAATTCCAATAGAAAAACCATAAGAAAGCATATAGCAAAATAAAGACTTGGCATGTGACCGAAAAAACGCCATCATTGTCTTTCTTGGCCAGAGAAGCCTGGGTCCGAGCAAGTGAATTACCTCAGTACGGAGATGGTGGGCTCAAAAAATGTTCAGGAAAGTAGTTTTTTTATTATTTTTTTTTCGTGCAGAAATCAAACATGGTTAAGATCAAAACCTGTTTCAAAAGGGATAAAACTTTGACTATTTTTCGGTATTGTGTTGCGCGCTGTTTAATAGCAGTCATGATTCAGAAAGAGCGAGAGATCATGTGCATTTCATATGTGATACTTTATGTCTGTGTTGCATTTTGGAAAGCTATTGTTTTGTTCCTTTAACTGAGCAAGCGCCCATGCTCGCATAAGTGTCGACCCCCAAACTTTCGCGAAACTTATTAAATTGTAGCAGGGAGTGGCGCTTACTGAGTCAAATATGGCACTGTAATTCCTATCAAGTGACTATATTTGTTATTATATATTAGTGGTGAAAAGATTTTCTCAAAACCTTTTATGGTTCTCGAGAATTAACATTTAATATTTTCAACTGATTACGTTACCAGATGGACAGGCAATTTTTCAATATTTTTGAAATCTTCTTCCAATCCAAACAAGGTCTAACCACTGAGGCAAATTAAGCTTCATTTTATAGGAACTTTAAGGAGCAGTCCAAGGTAACAGAAACTAAAACTTTGAATCTTTTGAGTCCCAAATTCGAAACAGTTTACTAAGATCTAAAAAACCCTTCTACAGAAAGAGTTATTGATCATTCAAAACCTGCTTCCTAAATGAGTGAAAACACAATTTTTAAGAGTATTTCGAAAAGTAATCATAGACCTTTCTTTCCAGTAAAAGAATTCAACAATTCTGTTAATGTATTTTTTGTTTGTAGGTTTTGTTAAGAAACAATTTATTCAACGTTCTAGAACACTGTGTACAAACAACAAGTTGGGAAGTAATCAGTAACTTAATATACTTTGTATTAGTGTTTATGCTGTCTATAGCTATGCAAAGTAGTAATCAGGAAGTCAAAGGTTTCTCGTTCTTATTTGAACAACTATTTATTAAATGCATGTGAACTGAAAACTTTTCTCATCAGCCAAACCAGCAAGTGCTGTACGTTCAATCCGGAATGGGACAGATTCAGGGTGGAGTTGTGATGATTGCACCGGGCACAACCGGTGCAGTTTTGCAGCCAGTTCAGGGGCAAGGACAGTATTTGGTCCAACAACCTATGCAGGTAATTCTGTCCAGGAAGGAAGGGGTTGTGGGGGGAACTAGAAGCAATGAGATTAGTATTGGGGTGAATGTTTTAAAATCTATTTTAGTTGCCACTCAGGCAAAAGCTATGTCGTTGAACCAGCTTCAAAGGGGTTATCCAAATATGTTATCAATCAAGCTTTAGACCATATTCAAAATGTTAGTCGCAAGTCGTACTGTAGACTTCAAACAATAAGCTGAGATGTCACTGTTACTTAAAATCCTAACAATTTAAGATTTCGCCACTGAAACCGTCATTCTAAGAAACTTTAAAACACCGCAGCCTGCGGTCCTCCCGATAATATGGATTGTAAACCCAGAGTTGAAACAAAAGCTTTTTCTGCATTACGTTAGTAACACACTGCTACTCCACGTTTTTAAGATTGGGGAGGGGGGAGTTGGACAAAAACTGAGATTATAGGTACTTTGATCTTTTTGTTAACACTATTATGTAACAGTTAACATTATGATTTGCTCAGAACTCATTGATATTGCACATCGGGGTCAATATTCCAATTGCTCAGTAGGAAAGGTGGGTCATCTATTGCGGGTATTTTAACTTAAAGAAATCTTTTGAATGAAACACTGAGCTCTCGCCGTCTATAGCGTCATCAGAGTGAAATAAAAGACAGTGTGCTTCCTATATAAAAAGATCTGGGTTTTGATGATGCAACTATACATGTAGATTTGATACACATAAATGTCTCGGATATTATTCACCAGAAATTCACTTCGCCTTCGGCGAATAATTGTTTTAGTAGAGTTACTCATATGATTATCAGAAAGAAAAAAAGCCTTTATCAAAAATACAGTATGTGAATTTAAGTAGGTTGTTGTCATTTGCTCAGTCGTGCGTAACGACATCTATCGTCAATTTTTGCTGTACACAGGTTTCAAGCCTTCTTGGCCATGCTCTTGCAGTTTGTCACTGTGGTAAGGCCTCTCATCCACGCTCAATCGCGTTACGTAACGATTGGACTTTCCGGATATTGTTTTCTGGCACGTAAACAAGCTAAAAAGACTTTTTAGTAATTCCCATATCCAATAGTCCAACGGATTTAAATCGTCGCTATTTACTGGCCATTGGTCTTTCGTTATGAAACTGGGAACATTTTCTTCGAGGAGGTCCTGTGCTGAGGGTACTATATGCCATCTGGCATCGTCTTGCATCGAAAAAATTTATCCTGATATCGCTCGTATGTTTGGCAGATGCTGTCGTAGAATCTCTTGAAAATATATACTGCATCCAATCTCCGTCCTTGTTCAATAAAAAAAGAGGAATCTTCCCTAATAATGACAAAAATGCTGATAACATCACTTTAGGCGAAAAAGTTGGCTGCTCATGCAGTTATCTTTCTGGAGAAACCTTGCGCTTTCGTTCTTTTCTTGCTTCTGAGTAAATATTGTAATTCTGGCTGTTTAGTGGAGGAGCAACAGTAAACGTCACCAAACCAAATTCTTCTGATATCTCGCTGGCGAGGGAACCTGCCTAACAATTCTGGTACCCTCACTTGTCTTGTAAAATCTGAGGGCCATCATGCTTTGGCACTTTTGTACGTTTAAAAACTTTTATTGCAAGATCCTTTAATTTGTGTTACACGTCGAACTGTACTTCTTGGGATCCCCACGTTTTCTTTTAATTATTCTTGGTGACAGTTGTTCACCAGGTTCTTCTTGACTAAATGACTAAATCTTCAATTACAGCAATGTACTCTTAGGTACGCGCATTACGAGGACGGCCGCTTTCTTCTCTTCTTGCTACGCTTCCAGTCTCAATTTTTCTGATTAGCTTCCCAACGCCATGTCCAGCTCTTGTTTGGAAACTCAGACCAAAATTTTCTTTCTTCTCCATCCTTTTTCCATTCTTAAACTTTTTATTTAGTGCTTATCTTTTTCGGATGTTTTTGGTATTTTGATTGTACTTTCAAAATAATTTTGGAGTGCCGTGATTATTTGCTTGCTAACATGTTACATTTGATTTTGGCGCCAAGTTTGGTTTAAGTTTCACCAGATTCCGCTTTGGGGAATACTTTACAACAATTTCTTAGTTTGGGGGGATGCTTTTTTTTGGCCCACCTGATATTTTTGTGTTTGATACATACTTAATGACATACTTAATAGGTTAGGTGCTTGAAATATTAAATTTTTTGTTGTGGCAGATGTTTCAACATTATTAAATGTAACAGTTTGTTTGGTTGCATGTGTTGTAACATTAACCAACTGTTTAAAATTTGTTTTGCAGCCAGGCTACTGGACTGTAGCACAGCCGGGTGTTACCACAGCTTATAACCCATCTAGCCAAACTCAGAATGTTGTATATCCTGCGGCAAGTGGGACGACACAGCCACAGTTGCAGACAGCTCAGGCAAATCAGCTGGTATGACCGCATAGGAAGTTGCATAATGAATTGTAAATTTGGCTTAAAATGATATTGGTGGATTCAGTATGACGTCATTGTTTACTTTTGTCTCATTAACATAAATTAAAGTTCGACTTGAGACAAAATGAATATAAAATTTGATAGAGTATCGCAAAGTGAATTATCATTGAAAGTTTTTGCTCGATACTCAGAACACCTTGAGAGAAGCGAGGATTCCTTACACTTATTACTGACTGTGTAACACTCTATCGAATTTTCGACTTGTTTTGTTTGAATGTTAAGTAATCATTGAAAACTACCTTTTGAATTTCGTCGTTTAGATGTCAGACTGTAGCCCTCCCCTAATAATTTTTCATGATTCACTGTTTCCATGTAAGAATGACGCTGACTGCGCCTCTAAGCTCTGCTCACAGCCCCTCCCCCCCCCCCCCCCCATATCAATTTTGTTCCGACGGGCCTGAATTTACTGTATAAATGCCTACATACTCATAAAAACACATGTATGCATGATTGGAAAAGCCCTATTAACGTTCTTATGTACACATACTGTAGTACTTATTATCTGGTTATGGTTGATAGTTGTGTGTTCTTTACTTGACAGACCAATGTTGCAAAGAACCCGGATGCACCTCCAGCCTACGAATGAGGAAGCTTTGTTGTAAAGCCTTTGTTCCCTTAAAGTGCCTATGACATGAAGTATTTTGTTATCTCAGTGAACAAACCTCGCTAAATGAGGAATAGAGGTGAACAAATTTTGTCAATATCTTTTATGGTTGTCGAGATACATAGTTTTCAAGTGATAACGTTACTGAATGTGCAGGCAAATTTTCAATTTTTTAAAAATCTATTGCAAATCGACCAAGTTTTTCCACTCCTATATTTCTCATTAAGCATGGTCTATCCACTGAGATAACAAAATATTTCACACTTTAAAAGGAGTAAAAGTGTTAAACAATATTGCACAAAATGTAAAATTGTACAGTCTGTAGCTGAAAACCTTGGTCCTTAGTTGAGTGATATAATATACATCTATTAATCCAAAGGTAATTATAAGTTTCCTTGGTAATTTTGTAGTTACTGTTTTAAATATAAAACTTGCTACAAAGTCACAGTTGAATTACTACAGTGAAATACTTGCACTTGAACGACAAGTACGTAGTATAACATAAAACTGCATCTTTCTACGAGGGCTGTTTTGTTGTAGAAGTATTGGACACAGAAAGCTCAATGTGGCTACAATACTGCTTTAACTAAGTTTCACTGTCTAAGTGATCAATTATAGGTAGCGATACAACTTCAGTGGCTTTGAAGAGTGCTCTATAGCAATGCTAGAGCTGAGTGAATGTGTCGAGATCGGTTTTAGAATACTCCAACTTTCTCGAGTGTCTTGGCTTTCATCCGTCACTTTATGCTATTGATGATTGTACTGTTAGTCTCTTAGAGGCCTCGTATTATTGGTGCATGCTCAGAACCTAGAGTGTAAATCTCAAAGTATTACACCATTTGATTAATTTTTATTCCGTTATTTGGATTTTATGAATTATTATAGATTAATAAGTGAGTATTTAACTAGGCTGAGACTGGTCAAAGGAAAAAATCAGACTTTTTGTTGTAGCTTTATTTATGTCGTTTCTTTGCTGAAATATGTATATTTGACGAAGTGGACCCACCGGACTCAAGGGTGGCTATACAATTTACTTAATAAAACTTGTGTTGCCCTATAACCTAATACCCTGCTGTATTGAAGTGTACACCCTTGACTCAAGGGGCCAAAAAATTTACGTAATAAAACGTGTAGTGCACTTTATTATTCATTTTGTAAAAACTCTACGCGTTCCAATATTATTATTGACTGGTTTGTAACACGTGATACTGCGAGCGCGCGTTGGCTATGAGATGGTAGACAGCCAACGAGGAGCGTAGTTTTATCAAAAACGCCCCCAATATTCGACAAATCTTCTCAAATTTATTTTGTAAGAACAATTTGGATGTTATAGTGTACAAATAATTTCCATTTTAACTCGTCCTGTCAAATCCTGTGCACGTTCTGAATGAATTATAAAACGCGACGATCAACATGTCAGGTTTGTCAAATTCATACTGCTTTCAGGAATGAATGAAAACAATTCTTGATTATGTTTGCAAGCTCAGTTTTTAAAACCGCTTTTGCTAAAATTGTGAACTTGCACATTGGTGCATTTATAATAGTTGAACTGCGGAGGAAAGTGATGCAACTCGCTCGCCTTTTGCGAAGTTTTCGTCGCTGGGAAAAAGCCTGGAAACTATGTTAAGCTGAAAATATTCTTCTCCATGTGGAATAGCTCTGAGGGCAAGCATGGCTGGTTTCGTATGTCGTTCATTTTCTTTACCACGTCTACCAGGTTTATGCCAAATTAGAAGTACCACGCTATTCTTTGATGCTGTGATAGATTGTATGCGTGCTTGGCACAATCGGTTAGAACTGTGACTCCCAAGCGTGAGTCCCCGGGTTCGATCCCCGGCTTTGTCGAGGGTTGAAGATTTGTGCGGCCTTCTTCGCTACAAGGTCCGTGGACAGAGACTTTAAGCCTAGGGCCCCAGCCATTAATCTTCATTCAAGAAGAGTAGGTAGTATCCGTGAATAGAAAAATAATAATAAATCTTTATTTACCGCCGGACCACGTTCACCTCTTTGGAAGAGCTTCTCAGCCTGCATTGCTGTTTCGAGATGGCCTTGCTCGATTTTCCTAGTTCCTCAATAAGATTTTGTTTGCATCGGCAAAAGCATGGTCGGCAACGATAAAAATATGTGTTTAATGCGACTTATTGAATAGAATGGCTGATCTTGTCTACCACGAGTTACTTGTAGTCTTAAATTAAACTTTCGACACTTTGAATGAAAGGGAACTAGATGGGAGAAAAGGAAACGATTCCGCTGGGTGTAATTTGTGACTTCTTATTTCCGCTGTTTTCAACACGGGAAATATACAGCAGAGTGACATCATTGCGACATTTTTAATTCTTCGTTACACGGTGCATCAGTGTAACACAACTCTCCCACTCACCATGAACACCCAACTGTTTCTTATGAAAACATCGAGATACCAAAGAAGTTCGTTTGAGGCAACACTTACAATTATATACATGCAAGTAAAATTAGTTATGCCCAAAAGAAAGGTCAGGCTTAAGCGTATAAATTGATTTTGCAAGTCAAGAAGGTCTAAATTTGATTGTAAACAAATGCTTCATATATTAGATGTCTAAACACAACTGTAAAACTTGTAAACAGCTGCACTGAGTCTCGAAGCAAATTCTGTGCAATGCTAAATATGAGCTATATCAACTCATAGATTAACTTATTCTTATTGCTTATCTAAAAGAAGCTCAAATAATGATAAATGACAAGATTCCCGTGCAAATGTATGTTAAAAAGAACGTGCTCTGAAACTTACCTCATTTTATAGGATTCTTTGCAGTCGTTATGCGGTGAGCCTGAGAGCATCGCACGTCAAAAAGACGCAACTGATTTCACTGGCTTTAAAAGCAAATTTCTGTAACTATAGCTCGTAGTATCGAAATTTCAAACAATAAGCCGTTAAAACACTTTGATCAACAAATTTACGGGTTTGGTTGTTTGACGTCTCATTCGCCGTCACGGAAGAGTCGACAACGGCACGAAATAATGTTCTTGGAAAGTTGTCGCTTCGGGAAATCCCAAGGGACGTGAACACTTCCTGTTGTTACACTTTGTGGTTTTTATAGCATATTGTTTTATGCGCAAGCGCATTAAACACAAAATCTGTAGCGTGGAGGCATGCGAAGATACGTATACCTGTCAATGGCCGCACGAATTGCCTTAAAGGAAAATACTCGTAAATTGACCGTCTTGTTTTCTTACGGATTTGTAAAAACTTTTAAGACAGTCCTTGAGTTGCTCTTTATTCAATATTTCTTCGATTGGCGTAACTGACATTAACTAGGTTTGATAATTGTGCAAACTTGCTTCTCGTTATTTTAAACTAACACAGATGCTTGATTTATCTCTTTTGAAACTGTGCTTTATTGTTCGTTTGTTTAAAATGTTTTCCTTTACTTGCATATGTGTAATTCAATTTTCTTCTTTGAACCTGCCTGTAATTTTGGAAAAACTAAAATAGGCTTGATTAAACCATTACCACTGCTACTACCACTTAAATTGTCAAGATAAAGATTTGAGGTTGCTGACTAGGCACATTTTCATGCTGTACTTTGTGGTTTTCTTTGTGCCCTCTGGTGTTGCGTTTTGTAACAGTTCAAGGACTTCTTGTTATGTAACACAATATTTGGCTTTGCTAAGAATGACATGTTCTTAGTCAGTCAACGACAGAAAAACAGATGTCGCATTAACTATCAATAGTTAGGCGTAAACAGTTTTGTCCCCATCATCTGAGGTTTATGACTGAGAGAAACATTTTTGTTCCTGCATCTTGCTTTTTATAACAGGGATGACAGTTTTGCTCCCTGTATTTCAACCTTGGGGTAAACAGTTTTTCCCCCATCCTTTGAGGCTTATGACCGGGAGAAACAGTTTTGTTTTCGCATCTTGATGTTTACAACAGGGTTGACAGTTTTGCTCCCTGTATTTCTACTTTGGGGTAAACAATTTTGTCCCGGTCCTTTTAAGTTTATGACCGGGAAAAACAGTTTTGTTCCCGCATCTTGATGTTTACAACAAGGATGACAGCTTTGCTCCCTGTACTTCTACCTTTGGGTAAACAGTTTTGTCCCCATCGTTTGAGGTTTATGGCCGCGAGAAACAGTTTTGTTCCCACACCTTTATGTTTACAACAGGGATGAAAGCTTTCCTCTCTATATTTCTACCTTAGGGTGAAGATTTTTGTCCCCATCTCCACAACTCGAGACAAGAAAACATGCAACTGCCTTCAAAAGAACAAATGTCCACTTGACGAAAACTGCTCGCAATCATCGGTAATCTACCAAGCAGCAGTCACGCGCAACGACAACAACACGAGAGAAACGTATATAGGGCTCACGGAAAATAGCTTCAAAACAAGATACCGAAACCACGTTGCATCATTCCGCCACTC
>JAOBRD020612757.1:0-18283 GCA_027575215.2 Hydrozoanthus sils
AACGTTCTCGGTCATATGACGAGATCATGTGATGTTATAGTTCATCATTATATGAAACTTATATGAAGTTCTAACATTTCCAACAGAGTATGGAAACACTGAAAATATCTTCTAAAGCTTTTATAAAATAATAACAACCGATGACGTCATTCATGATTTCCATCCAGATTTAGAAAATGGTCCTTGACCAATCAGAATGCATGTATTATTGAAATTATTTTATAATAAATTTTTATCTCGAATATTGCTTTTCTAGTGTTCTTATTGGTTCACTAAGTCTCGGTTATCAGCTCATCTACCAAATTGACCACATATGGAAACTGAATGTGTAGTCTGCAAAGGTGATTTTCATCACATGCTTATTCATGGAAAGTATGTTGCTCCTAGCTCATGGTTGTATCAAGCAGAAAATACTTGAAGGCCTTTTAATTGAACAAAAAAAACCCATAACTTAATAAACAGTCAAGTAAATTGCTTCGTTGTGCAACTATTCCCTACAGGAATAACTTAAAAGCATTATAATTATGGTTACTGTGGAAATTTCCATGTTTTCCTGATGATGACTTCATAGTAAAAAACATTTGAGTTTTTAAAATTTTTTAATCGCAAGTTAACTAGCCTTTATCAAATTTAATAAGTGTTTTTAGCAATTTCATTAAAATATATCCTCAGCAAATCTTTTTTTCTTTTTTATAATAAAAGTTTTACCAGCATTAATCATCTACAATTTTTATTCAATAAAACAATGAATAAGTTCTTGTTTTAGAAAGTGCAGTATAAAATTTGTTAATCTTTCATTTTTTTAGTTTCCTAATCACTGAGTAAATGCAACATGGTGGCTACAGTTTGATGCGTGTTGCCTTAAATGCCAATGTTGTTATGGGTTTTCATCCAACTCTAACTACTGACTGAAATTTTGATCTAAGGTTTAAATTTAAAAGTGAATTGGTCTGCCATCAATCAGCGATGATTAAGTACTAGGCTTAATTTTTAGTTCTAGTGTCTTCAACTAGTTTACTAAGCAAAACATATTGATCTTAAAAATATATAGTTGTTTATGATGATGCTAATTTCTTTTGTGTGATCTTAGTTCTTAGCCCTGGTTTTAGTTTAATCTGTCATTCAAACTTTGTGCTTCATAAGTCAATTTCATCATACTGGTAATTAAAAAGGAAGTATTTTCTGAATCATTGGCTAGGGAAATAAAACTAACTTTGTGGATGCATTCTTGATAAGAATAGATGACAGTGGACATAGTTATTGAGCAGCACTTTACTCTTTAAAGCATTTTTGTTTAGGCTTTCATCAAGTTGGAAAAATATGACGAAGCAATTGAAGATTGCAGACAGGCTTTGAAGGTACTTCTGTGTGTGAAGTCAGATATTTCAAATTGTTATCCAGCAAAATTGCTGCTGGGTAATTTGAGAATACATTTATACCCTCCCATGGAGGGCTCTTTGTTCAGGGATCCCAAACCCCCACAAAATAGTTACAGAAAACATTCGCACCCAACCTTGGAGGGCTCTTTGGTGAGGACTCTGGGATCAATATCACCTCCAGCTCATCCATCTGGAATAGTTCCAGGAAACATTCACACCCAACCATGAAGGACTCTTTGGTTAGTAGTCCATCATCACCTTAGGTCAACCCCATGAAATAGTTCCAGAAAACATTCACACCCTACCTTTGAGGGCTCTCTCTCACCTTTAGCTTACTCCCTTGGAATTGACAGTGGTCTGACTAGGGCTCGAACTCCAGACCCTAACAATATGAGTCAAACACATTAACCATTCGACCACTGCACCACTGTGTAATACTGAACATAACTAGTACTGTCATGTATGTGACCCAGAGTTAGACCAAAAGGTCTTGTAGTTGGTAAGTCAGATTTGAACGTCCATAATCATTTAGATGTTCTAGGATGTTTGGGTAACAAGATACTGCTTCTGTTCCAGATTGACCCATCATGTGTGAAGGCACATGTTCATTCTGGAAGATCTTTGCAGGCAAAGGGACAGTTTGATGAGGTAATGTTAGATTACATGAAGATCATGTAAAGCTATCAAAATGAAATGTTTTGAAATTTGACACCAGGCATTTACTTTCTAACATTTAGACAGGTATCACCTGGCCACGAAAAGTCGTATGATTTTTCGGATCTGGAAAAGTTGTGGAGTTTTGTTCTTTCCTTGAACTATGGCTTTTGGTGAATCAAATCCTAATATTATTGAGGGAAAATGTACTGAAGGAATGCCAGTAACACACAATTTGCACATTTGGCATTTAAGTCAATATTAAAGTGTGAGTAGCTTATTTCATTAATGGAGTGGATTTTTTATTTCTTGGTTGTGGAAAGTAGTATTTGGTTATGGAAAAGTCAAGGATTTTCATTGCTTATTCTTAATTTGTGAACCCATTTAGGGCAGAACCTGCCCATTATTGTTAATTTGCTAAGCTAGACATAATATAGACAGTTACTTGACATGTGAAACGTTTTGTTTTGTCCAGGCCTTAACAGCATTCAGAAAAGCCATGAAGGTTGCTCCCAGCCAGCAGAAAATTTTACAAGGTTTGCACTAAACTCTGATGAGTTGTTTAAAAAAAAGTTATTAATAGAGTTAGAAGACTAGTTAGAGTTTGTATGTGGGGGAGGGAGGGGGGGGGTTGAAGTTATATGGGAGGGTGAGAAAAAAGAAAAATGAATAAGAAATAAATTCCTTTGAGGGGCTAAGGGCATGCCCCCACCCTCCCCCCCCAGATGAAAATTTGGTTTTCACTAAGTACCTCTCTACAAAAAAAATCGCAATATTTCTTGGATAGGTTTGAAGATTTACAAAATGGTGCTTTTTCTACGTTTTTGACCCCTCAAGTCCCTGCGCAGTTGTACTCATACTTTTCATTAAACAAATTTGAAAGAACTTTCATTTTCATATTCTGTAGTTCACTTTTTAGTAAAGCTCTCTTCTTCAATACTGTATGAGAAGCTGGAATGGAGAAAAGAAGCTAAGGGCATCAAAACTTTGTTATCGCAAAATAAAGGTTACTTGAACTGTTCTAGGAAAAGTTATGTAGACCAGTCATTCTGCCAGAGCTCTCAAGTTTGTGGTTTTTCCAAAGAGTGAGGTAGTTGAGTGAGTGCCCAAGGCATCAGCTTCATCTTTAGGGGGGTCTGTGGCGTGAGCATGCATGCTCCTCTGGCAAATTTTTGAATTTTGCACTTCTCAAACTGCCGCAAATTAAAGGCACTAATTTTTAAGAACCGGGAACATTTACTCAGGAAGTGAAGGATGGAGTTTTACAATAATTATGTAAGCCCTTCTGATGGCCAAAACAGTGGAGTTACCTTTCAGATTAGTGCTAATCATAAGAAATACTTATGTGAGTGTGAGAGTGAGAGTTCACAGCAGAATCAGTGCTTGAGGCTTTAGAACTCTGCCCCACAGTTATACAGATGACCGAAAAAAGTTTGAATTATGGGTGCTATGAAATAATTTAGAAACTAGCAAGTTTAGCACTGTTGAAGAAACTTTTGTGTAGTAACAGATTGTATATTTATTATTTTCTTGATAGAATATATAACAGAGGCAGAAGGAGCCAAAGTGCTAGCTTTAGAAGAAATCAGGGTAAGGTCTATGTTAAGTGCCTTTACATATTGAAAACAAACCAACTAAAAGTACATATTTTTAGACTGTATTTAAAGTATACAATAATAACTGATGGAAAATATCGTCATTGGTTTAATCTAGTTACAAAAGTTTGACTGTGCAATCAATCTGCTTCATACAAAAGAGGGCAGTAATATTAATCTAGATCATCAATGTAAAAACCTGAAGCCTGGCTTTGCAATGACCAAAAAGGGCTGAACATGACAAATATTGCTGCTGTTGAGGAGACAAAACTTCCCTTAGTGAAGGCCCTTTTTCTGACATTGAAAAACTTTTTGTTCCTAATGAACATATTGAAATTTTCATAGCTGTATCAAAATAAAAATAAAAACACATGCAGTAAAAACATGTTTTTACTGCAAATATTTTTATGAACTTGCTCCGTATTAGAGAGGGTCTATATTATAGTTTTTTAAAGAAATGTTAGAGAATTTTGGCAGTACAAAGGAAACTGTCCAAATCTGGGAGGTGTCTAAATCTGTACCTAGAGGTTAGACAAAATAAGAAGAATAAAATAAAAAATGACATAAAAATCTTAAAATTGCAAATCTAGAAGTTGCTCTATGCCCCTCAGTTTCACTAAAATTTATAATCACTCAAACTGGTTGCCTTTGACGATAGTGCATGACCTCCTAGAATATTGTTTATCAGATTATTGTAAATGTGTTAAATTGTAATTTCAGGCACTGTCACTTGTTAGCAGTGGAAATAAGGAAGCTAATGACGTGAAGGAACTTATATCAAAACTGAAACAAGAAAATCTACAAATTTTAGAGTATATGGAAGCTGCAAAGAGACTTGTTATTTACTTAGATCAAGGTGTGTTGTTGATTTTTACAGACATTGAAAAACAAAGAAAAGTGCAGTTAGGGACTTTTTTTTATTTTTTTTTTCAAGATCAGTCATAGTACAGGCAGTTCAAGTTATGGTAAGTTTTAATTTGGTCACCTCTTGATCTTTGAGCTTCATGACTGCTCAGTTGAAATAGGGTTATGGCCTTGAGCACACACAAGGTTCTGACACCAGTATCTCTCATATTATAAACATCCCTTGAGCTGGGGCTTTTTGTCATAGGTTTCTTTTTGTTACCATGGTTTCCCTTTGCTGGATCATGATTGATTTCTCACCTTTATAAAATTGTCAAAATTTGCAGGGGGAGATGAAGGTGACTTGCTAGGGGAACTGTTGTATGAGTTAATCTCAGAGAATGCCATCGTATAAGCAGCATGCACTGCAAATAATTTTTCTTAGGAGCAAAGAATACAAAGTAGCACTAGTGTTGTGGGTGAAGGTCAAACAATTTCTTTGCTGACTTTTATTCATTTATTGTTCATATCTACAACACTTATACGTCGATGATAATATATACAGGGAAATAACAGTTCTCGTTTTGATCTCTTACAGATGTTAATAAAACCCTCTTTAGGAAATGTAATGGCTTTTATGTTGTAACAAAAAATATTTTGTTTAGAAGGTGAGTATTAAAGCACAACTTGCTTTTGTAATATAGTACTAGCATCAATGTGAAAACTATCCCAGAAAATTTTACAAGTTAATTTTATATAAGTTCTTTATCTTAATACCAAACAATTTAGACCTTTAGATTTGACAACAAGTACAAGTACCAGTTTTTCTCATTTCTCATATGGCGCAAGCGAAGAAATCACATCATCTTCTTGTGTTTCTAAAATCTTGTCATCATCATCTTGTTTACAATGAAATTTGCATAAAAACTTGGTGCATGGACTATGATGGCATGATTTCTTCACACTCATGAGTGGTTGCAACAAATTTGCATTTTCTAAAAACCTGCTACCAATCCAAAGCCTTTGGATGAACTTGAGCCAAATATGGATTGATGTTCTATTTACCTTGAGATACATCAGCAGCACAACTTTGGCTTAAAAGTTATGGATTGGCAGCAGAGTTCTAAAAATTGCTAATTTGTCAGAAACCACTTTTGACGCCATCAGTTGAAAACTTTAAATGTTAACATCTCAAGAAACATCAAAGATTTTGACAATTTTTTCACACTATTCCTCATTTAGCAAGGTCTGTCCACTGATCATGAAGTAGCAAAATTTTTCACTTCATATGCACCTTAAATAACTGAGGAGAAGATGCCACCTTGTTTTAACATCTGCAAATGGTTAGATCATTGTGACTTCTCAGATAAGGACATAATAAACCAAAGGCCTCGGATGACAGACCTTGAAGGGAACCCCAAGTGCTATTGCCTCAGTGTTCTCTTGTGACTCTGAGTAAAAAATTTCATAAACAGTAACAATTAACTGGCATATGTTTTCTTGTGTAATACCAGGTACTGGAATTCTTCTACTAACTGTACTGATATTAAGCATGTGGACTTTGTGTGTGAGGTTGTCAGACTTCTCACTGAGGCCTGTACTGAAAATGGTAAGGGAAATCTCCAAATCTTGTTTTCAGTGCATTGCAGTATCTTAACAATTTTTGTAAATAACCTTGGCAGTGATGTGCTATTGGTATATTTTTAATTTTCTGTCTCAGTTTGAATCATAGGTTCAATTTCCATTAGGAGCTCGGGTTTTGTCCCAAATTATGTCTCAGCACGATTTCATATTTCATATCAGTGTGACATTGCCATAAATGAATACAGTAAATAGATGATCAGAATATCTGACTTTGTCTATTAGATCTAAAAGGAGTTAGAATTTACAGTCACATTTCAGTGGTAAGAACATTGGTCATATGTTGTTCTTGTGTTGGGAAATTCCAGCTGGCCATTAATATTGGTTGTCAGTACCAGTTCTTCTGTATGTTTGCCTTATCGCTACCTTGTAAAGGCTTTAGAATTCCACAACAAAATTTCTCTATTCTGATTGGTTGAGAGCATGCAGTGCTGTTTTTCGTAAACACAGTGCAAAAAAGAATTAATCAGTTCAAATTGTTAATTCAGTGCAATTTACTCTACGTCTATGTCTACAACTTTGACTACAATGCGGCAACATCTTCGACTATGATTACTAGTTCAACTTGGAGTATAACTACGGCTTGGAGTTTGACTATGACTTCGATTACTACAACAGTGATGACTAGTATGATTATGACTTGGATTTCAACTTCAACGACTACAACTATACTAATAAATGGTATTTAACATCTTATCAGATGCAAATGTGCAAGAGTTTCTCAAGAGAGACCACAGTAGGTCGTTTAGCTGCCTCTTGCGTGATCCAACATCTCCGGTAATCAAGAGCGCTGTCACTTCCTTACTTCACCAGCTGTCACAGACTGATAAGGGAAGAAAAGGACTTATGAACTACCATGACAGTAAAAGGTAATTATTATACACTTATTGTATAGTCCCCAGTGAAAACAGTTAGTTTTGTTTCCCCGTGTTTTCCAAGAAACATCGGAACTTGAGGGAAAACAAAACTAACTTGTTTCCCTGAGGGACTATAATTAAGTGCTTTTATTGTTATATTTGTTATTTCTAAAGACTTTCCCTTAAACGATCATAAAATAAAAGCAAACAAAGATGGCAGGCGGGCAACTATTACGCAATTGTATTCTGCTTGGGATACATTTAAATTCGATCAGGGGCATATAATTTACTGTAAACTCAGGCTTCAGCTTCTCAACATATCTTTGATTTGCAGAAGAACATCATGTAGTGACGCAATTTACAAGTTACAAATTTAAACTGATAAAATTAGCCAGAACCAAGCACAACTTAACTTTGACACTTGGCACCATAATTAACATAATTAACTCTACCCATTACTGAATATTAAAAAATTAATATTTAAGTCTAGCTTTGCATACAAACGCTGCTCAGAATTTCAAACAATACAAACATATTAACCAAAAATTTCCTAGCCAAGTCAGTAAATGGAACGTAAGAATCACAAGTATGGATTAAAAGCTTAAAGTGCAACTATCAAAATCATGGAACTGAACCTGTTAGAAAGGTTTTTGAAAAAGAAGAAGACGTCGTTTAGTTTATTTCATCAAAATAACTCTTTTGGTTACTGGGGTTCTAAGGTTTTTCAAATATGCAAACTACTAAAGTTGTGATGTCATAGAAGATACTCGCAGTGGGAAGATAACTAAACGTTGCTTATTTCTTGAAACACCAGGTCAGTGTTCCTGAAACTTTGCACAATTGATCTGAGTTTGGTGTAAAATCCGATGCATGCCATCAGGACTATGTTTCCCAGCATGCGCCTGCAGTCTAAGGTTTCAGCCAGTGGAAGCATTGAATCAAAATGGCGGCCAATTTATCAAATTTCTATTAGAAAATTGCGTTATGTCCGAAAAATCGAATCTAGAATAGAATTCTCCCAAAACGTCAATCAGATTCGTTAAGTAGCACTTTAAATCAATGTTTGAGTATTACCTGGCCCAAGACACAATGACATCATGCAATTAGTATTTCAGAGCATGGATTGTAAGGTGGAAATGAGTCAAGGTTGGGGCACTGTGATTGGAAGATGTAGAGGGGATAGTTTTGGGTTGTTTTAATCATAGTTTTGGGTTGTTTTAATCATAGTTTTGGGTTGTTTTAATCATAGATTAGGGAACAAGCATTGCTCAGTTGGTTAGTGCGCGGCCTTCGGAGCTAGAGGTCACCAGTTCGATCCCCGGTGACTGCACGTCTGTTTCAACTTTCTTCTGATCAGTGTAGCTGTAGCTTTAAATACCTGTAAAACAGAGCACTGACAGAGGGAGGGGGTAAAAGGCGCACCGTCGGCTTCCATTGATAGCAGTACTTTCTGAGAGCTGAAGGAACTACTGACAGTAAACAACGGTGCCTTTACCTTTTAGATAGAACCTTGGATCCCACGACAAGTTCTTCACATCTACGTTTTAGTAACATTTTCTTGGTGATAAGTTTCATACAGATGTTTAAAGAATTAAATTATGATTCCAGGTTTGTTGAAGCACTGTTGCTACTGGTGCAAACAGGAAGAAACATAGCAATTGTTGCCATGTCAACAATTAACAATTTGGCTCTGGAACATCAGTAAGTAGTTTCCTATTTTCATTTTTGCCGGAAAGGGTAATTTTGTTTGGTATTGCATTAATTTAAGAACCATTTCCTAGACTTAAGCGGCATCCAATATTTATATGGTAATATATGAAAGCAAAGAGTTGTGTCATGCCTGAACAATAATATAAAGTATTTACATGTAAGTTGAGAAAATCAATGAAGAAAAATTGCTTATGAAAACCAATTTTAAAGTTGTAAAAGTATTTTAATAAATTGGAATATAAGCTAAAAGTAACAGTTTATATCTTTAATTTTAAAGATTTAAAGTCGATGTTTTGTTGCTGAAATTGTCAGTTTTCCAAAATCTTTCTTGTAGATTCTGTGAAAAGCATAGGGAACTAGTCAACAAAGACTTCCTAAGAGCATTCAATAAGCTGGTGGTAGGTATGCTTTTTTGCCATCAAATTTTCAATTTCTAGACTGGTATAATAACAATAACAATAATGATAATGATGAAAAAGATTGTTATAAAGAGAATAAAACAATAAAAAATTAATGATAGTAGTAATGATAGTAATAGTAATAACGAAATTGACAGTACCTTTTCTAAACGATATATTTTTAAGCAAGCATTGATAAATGACTGACATTATGTCCCAATCCTTGTATGACAGTCTTTATTGTTTATACTTATATGTTAGTGATACAAAAATTGCAAGATGCTTTAGTATCCTTTCAGCCCCAAATACGCCATATTGCATGTTTTCGAATTAATCTCACCTAGAACTTTTCCTGTTACCTTTTAGGAGAATTTTACTTTTTATCGGTACTTTTCTTTGTTTGATGTTTCCATGGTTTTTTAAAAATGGAAGAGCAGCCAGGTAAAATCGTAATATAATGTGTAAAAACAATCTCTGGATAAAATTTAAAACATAGAAGCTTTCGGCAGTCTTACTACAGCCTTTATCAACTGAATAAATTATGCGATTAGTGCAATGACAATTTCATCTTCAGAAGAACTTGTTGCAATGTTCTTCAAATGGGCTGACCCATCGTCAAAATCCCATGAACAGTTTGCCTGCATTCCATATGTTAGAGAACTCACCGAACCTATCACAAGACTGTTGCGAAAACATGATGTTAAAGTTATTTCTAAACCACTAAAAACCCTAATTCAGCACTTCTCTTTCCAAAATACAGACCGCCTACTATTGAACAAACCAACATAGTTTACAGAATTCCTTGCAAAGATTGTTACTGGAGTTACATCATTAAAACAGGCCGCTCATTTCTCACTAGAAAAAAAGAACACATTAGAAACGTGAAATTACTTTCCAAAGGCTCGAATATCGCCAACCTTGCTTGGATGAACAATCATCACATTGATTTCGACGATGCATCCATTATTGATAAAGGAACTTTTAGAACAAGAAAGACGCTGGAATCGTGGCACACTGCAACAACAACATGTAGACAACAATTCCAAACCTTTGCCACGTCAATATACTATACTTTTAAACAATTGAATATTTTTACAGGTTTTAACTGTCTTATACCTTTATTCATTTTATTCATTTGTGTTTTAATTGACTTTGGTTTTTATAAGTTTTACCGTTCACGCATAATTTATTCAGTTGATAAAGGCTGTAGTAAGACAGTCGAAAGCTTCTATGTTTTAAATTTTTCCCAGAGATCGTTTTTACACATTAAATTTTAATTTTCTCATAACAGAATGACGTATTTTGTATGAGTTATGCGAGGAGAAAATAGATGTTGAAAAAAATAGCTGGAGCTGAAAGGGTTAAGTAACCGGTTTCTTGGCTTTACTTAATGATTGCTTTATCATTTGAAATCCTCAGATGAAAACATGTGACTATGAAGCATCTTCTGATTTAGTCGAAGTTTGGTCACTTACGTCCTCTGCTTTTTCTGCGGTCGCCAATCTAGTCCAGGATGTTGTGCTCAGAATTAGAGTTTCTGCAGATAAAGAGACATGGCGAACTTCCGTCTGTTTTATGGTATGTTCTTGTAGCTGAAATCATCAAGATTTTAATTATATAAATTGTTGTAATTTTGATAATCATTTATTTGTGGGCTTAGCTTTTCTGGTCCTCTCTTTTTCATGAAAATCAAATTAACAAAAAGACCAATAATCCTTCCAAATGTGTGTTTAAACTCCAGATTTTACTTCACTTTACGTGCATATGAAGTGAAAAATTTTATTACTTCAGTGGATAAACCATACTAAACGAGGAATAACGGTGAAATTTTTTTGTCAAGATCTTTCCTGCACTAGTTAGCTTTATAAATCTCACTTATGTTTTTCATTTTAACTATTGATAGTTAATATATAACAGTTATAAATACGACCACTTTGCAGGAAAGCCACACAAAGAATGTTAAAGACTCCCGGATCCACTCCACCATGTATGCTTTCTTAGGACTGCTTGGCAATGTTTCTGTGATCAACTCTTCAGGTGTAAAGGTATATGTGATGTAGTTATTCTCTCCACAGAGCAGATCCATAACTACAACATTAAAAATAACAACATTATCCACCTGCCTCTTGCCAAGACAGCTAAAAATGATTTCAAACGTTTTTCAAGTAAAAAGCTGCCAAATCCTGGAACACTCTGCCTCGTAATTTACGTCATGATCAGTCTCTCACTAGTTTCAAACAGAAAATCAGGCTTTATTTACTAAGTCATCTTTAATTTTCACCTTTACGAACCCTTTGAATGATTTGTTTTGTTTTGTTTTTTATTTTCGTTTTTATAATTTATTATTTGTTCATATTATTTTGCACAGATCTCCATCTAAACCAGCTATGATGAACTGGAATTTAAATAATGTATATAAATAAATTAATCACCTTCCATCCCATACTAACTTCTTGCTTGTTTTTTTACCAAGAAACCAAACAAATGGTATCAGATTAATGCCAATAAGAAAGGATATTTTCTTTTCCAACCCATTGTCAAACTAAGAGTTCCTCTCCAATATAAACAATTTTTCACATGCTTGGGGAGCTTGGAGGTTAATAGAGGGTTTGGAGTACCTTGCATAAAATTTTTTAAGAACAATTTTTAGGTCTATAAAGTGTCCTAAGATCCCCGCTTATGTCCTAAAAAATATGTACTCTTTGGGGAAAACGTAACACCAAGAGTTTTGATCACTGCAACGTTTATTTTGTTTTTTTTCTTTTTCTTGTCTTTCCAAGGTTGTTTCCTATTTAAATCAGAAACTAGCTAGTGATCTAATTATTCTTGGCTTTCTAGTGTGTCAGTTAAATCTTAAGCTTGACTCTTCAGCTGACGGCCCAAGGCAATTGTTAATAGCTCCTAAGATTTAAAACTGTACATGTCGAAAAGGTCCCAGATTTTGCAAAAAAATGGTCCTGAAAAGTCCCTAGAAGAGTTCTAGCATTTCTAATAAAGAAAGCAGTCGGAATGTTCTTTGGTTGTAGTACGTGGTGTTGTGGCCTGTCCTTACCTGGTCATAAGGAGGAATTGGTTTTTTTTTCAAGAATTATTGTAAATTGTACAGTTGTTAATCAGGTGCCAGCAGTGCAGTCTGTCTTCAAGACCTCTAATGATGTTAAATGTAAGCGCAATTAAAATGCGAGCAAAAAATGTATGGTGCAACCCCGATATAACGAATCAAAATAAATAATCTTGGTATACTGTAACGGAAATTTCTAGTCTTGACACCGTCTTGATTATACTGTGTCAAATTAATGTTTGTTTCATAGCGTAATAAATAAAGTATGGGTGTTCCAACAAATACGTGACATTGTTAATTTTTTGTCAGTAATTAAAACCTCTTTATAATAAGGTTTTTCATGTTTTTTTGGTAACTTTGTTATATCGGGGTTTCGTTTATTACAAACTCCAGGTGTAATGAAGTAAATTGTCCAGCCCCTTGGCCCTTCGTTGTATCGGCGTTGCACTGTAGTTTTTAAATAAAATATCATTACAAAAATAAATGTGTTAATAACTTTTAAGGCCTAAAATTTGTGAACTTTCAACTCGATACCTGAATGTGTGACATATTCTAAATGCAACTCAGTTGTATTGATATACGCAAGGTTAACCTTTTCAGTCCTAGTCAGTTTCTCCTAGTACATAAACATAAAAAATAAGACATTTTGTAACAAGGAAATAAAAACTGAACAAGCAAAGCAAAAAACTAACGATCAAAAGCAAAATTCTCCCAAACTTGTTCCACGAAAAGTATGGGCTCAAATTTTATTTGGAGAAACTACCAAAAGGTATTGAGGAAAAGGTTAGTCTATTTTAGTTCAAACAAAACGTTGTACTGAAGACCTGGCAAACCCTACAAGAACGAGCTCACCTCTCCAATGTTCTTACCTATATTGTAGGAAATGGCTCCAAGATTACTACCTCGCCTTTCAGAATTGCTGGCTAGTGGATATGAGGACCTGATAGAGGTAAAAAGAGCCTGCTGGTGTACTTTTTAATATGTGAAATGCTGCACAGTGCTTGCCTACTTTGTCATTATCTCGTTTGTTTTCTTTTTCTTGTAAGAACTAGTAAGGGCCTAGGTAGATTAGATGATCATGAATAATCTAATGAGGTTTAAAGTTGTCTTAGGTTGAAATTTTGTTTTTTTAATCTTTGTATTAGACTAGGTTGCAGGAAGTATTAGTTGTTTGAATTTTCTTTTAAGAGAAAAAAGGAAATAGTCATTTAAAACAAACTGGATGGAGTTAAAAAGTTGTCATGAAGGATTCGGGAAGCACAAGAAAAGTTCGAGTTATGTTTAGGAGAATTTACTTGCACGTTGTGATCTGTTACCATGTTTGGGTGAGGGGTATGACACTTTACAATGCAATGACAGAGGTCGGGAATAGTTGTACCATTGTTCCCATTTAAAAAGAAACTAGATGAGCTTTGATTACTCAGTGGCGATGCAGTGGCTGAGCTATTAGCGTGTTGATTGACTCGTAATCCTAGCAACGCGAGTTCGAGCCCCGGCCAGAGCACTACGTTGTGTCCTTGAGCAAGACTATTTACCTGACTTTGTTCCAGTCGACTCAGCTGTATAAATGAGTACCAGTTCTGCTGGGAGCTAACCTGCGATGGATTAGTATCCTGTCTAGGTTGAGTCAAAGACTCTCATCCGCTTAACACTACAGAAGCTGGAGATATTATTAGTGTCGGCCCAATGAGCCACTTGGCTGGAGAAAGGATTTAGCTAGCTAATTAGCTTAATTACTTAGCATTTTAGATTACGAAAGTTATTTAATAAGTCCTTTACTCTTTTAATCTCAATCTGATAGCGAAGTGCAGCTGTGGTGAAGCACATTTTAGGACACTCTAAGGAAGCAGTAACAGATGCCTGTGATAAAAAGATGTACACCCAGTTTATTAAAATTCTCAAGGTAACATTTAAATATTTTATTTTGCATGGTCACTGTTCAATGTTTTAGCCCATTATGAGTTTCCTTTGACAAGTTAGTGTGTCCTAATTGTCTATTAATCTATTATCTTTTTTTAATTTTCATTTCATATCTTTATTTGCCGTATATTCAGAAAAGGAAACATTAACACATTATTACATATAAAAGTTGAAAAGAAAATTGTGAGGGCGGCTGACAGGAAGCGATGGAACTTATTATGATAATCCGTCTTCCACTTTTATACTTATCTGATACTGTGAAAAAAAATAGATGTGACAAGATGACATTAATACAAAGGTTTGATCAATATTTTGAAAGTAGATCATGTGACGTGAGTGTTTTGGTAAATGAAGAGTAAGTAACATTCTCTTTAATATCATTGCTCAATGAGTTGAATATCATTGGACCTTGATATTTAATTAAAAATTGGCAAAGTATGGGGAAAGTGAAATGACTTGCTTAACCTGGTGTTGTATCTATAAATCTGGTTATTTAGTATGAACATATCTTGAAAATTTATAGGACTGTTGTTGTTTCTAATTAAAAACATAAGTTGAGAAATTTGTAATTTTTATATTTATATTTTGTATGTACTTCATGATGGAGGTAACCAGACATAGATAGGATGCTCGAGTCAGCAATGACTTCAGCTTTTTTAAACTTGTTACATGTATTCTAGTTTATTGCCTTTGGATGACTTTGTTGTAGTCCATATTTACACTAACATTTACAATGTTTTGCAGAACTCTAGGGAAGGTACAAAGAAGCATGCCATCAAGTGTCTTGCTCTTTGTACACTCAGCTGTAAAGCAGCAAGGGAAACTGTACTGAAAGAAAAAGGTGTTGCGTCCTTCCTTTTAAAACTGAAAACCTTCAGTATAACTTAACAAAATAATTCCAAAGTAGAGCAATTGAAATTCCTTTTATTAAACCAACGTTCTTATTTATAGGTTTGAAAGCACTGACAAGTTTACTAAGCTCTGAAGACCAAACAGTGATAGGGAATGCTGCACTCTGTTTAAGTCACTGTGCGGAATCAGGTAGACATTAAATTAGTCAAAACCAAACAATGATGTGCCAATTTTTGTTTTTCACTGATATATTTCATCATTTATATTCTGCAGAAAAATAAATTTTCTTAGCTTACAAGCACGATATAAAGATATAAGGGGTTTGAAGGATTCTAGGCAGATAATGCAAACACACATTACAAAGTGTCGGATTTGCACAACTTTTAAGAATTCTCCAAAACCATTCAGTGTTTATTATAAACATAAATGTTTTCAATTGCTTTCAAAAAAGATTGCTAAAACTCTAAAAAATTATGGGCATGCTTAAGTTCTCTGGTGTATACACACCTTTTGTCCAATCATAACACATTATATACAACGCTAATGATCAGAATATAGGTCACCACCACGTAGTTGTGAAAAATATCATCGAATTGCAAAATATACTTACCAATTTTCATCTGGCCTTTAAGAATGTGTCTCAAAGATTTTTGCCCTCAGCTTCGTTTCTGATAGATGTTCACTTTTTTGACAACTTTTTAGCCAGCTTGGGCTTTTATGGTTTTGACAAAAAATGCGTAGAGGATATTGGTTCAATGAATATTGTCTTACACACATACATACATACATACAAACTATATTTGAACTCGAATTCTATAGTAGCTTAAAAAATAGCTAGTATCTTCGAAAAACGATAAACATTTAGGTTACATTAAATAATATGACAAAAGAGAGAGACAAACGAATAGATATACATGATCATCAAAGGAGAACTGATTAAGCGGCTATAAATTTATAACATAATTATTTACTTCTAAGTTTCGTGTAATCAGTTAGCGGTCTTAAATTATCGGGAAGGGAGTTACAAAATTTAGCAGCAGCCTGACAAAAGGGGTGAATGCCGTATGCTGCATGTAGTCAATGGGCGTGGGAGCGAAAAGATTTGAAAAAGTTTTAAAAACCTTCTAAGTACGCTCTCTGTTGAAGCTTGCTTAGAATTTACATAGCAATGAAAAAACAACAGGGTTCGTACTACTCCTGGAATTCATGAAAAACTCCTGGAATTTTGAAATTTCCTTCCAGGGCCCTTGAAAAATTCCTCGAAAAACAGTTCATTTCCCTATACCCTTCCCTAACACTCCTGAAAATTCGTGGAAAACGTTTCAACTCGATAGCAAACAAACCAAAACCTACTGAAGCATCTTGCTTGCAACTGTACATTTTGTATTTAGACTAAATTTTCCTTGAGATTTGGGTCAGTTTTCGTCATCTTGCTTTTGGAAAGCTGAAGGAACTACACGCAAAATTCGTAATTGTTTCAAAGTCTTGGTTGCTCAAGTTAATGTCGACGTTGTTTTATTTTTCGCCAAGAGAAAATTCGGGGTTGGATCCTAAAAAAATATTTTGCTACCCTGGAAAACTCCTAAAATTTTGTTTTCATCAGTCAGTACGAACCATGCTTTAAGTGTTGTTGAATAAACAACCATTCATACTGTAACTGTCTGTATTTATTGGCGTCCACAGGCGAAGTTTGTAAGCAAATCCCGGACCCTGACATTGTAAAAACACTTCTTAAACATGCTACTAATGATGCACTCAGCCAAGATGTCAAACAAAATGCAGCAATATGCTTGGCAAAACTTGCTACAAGGGAACCAAGGTAAATATTTAGTCAGTAAAAGGAAATAAACTCTACTACTGATATACAAAATTTCAATATCCACTAGGAATGATCCTAGTGCAACCTTGTCTCAAACTTCTCCTAACTACAAATGTTTTCCGAAGAGTTCTACTCACAAAATTCTTAATTAAGCTGAAGAGTCACGAGTATCTAGGATCACTTCTCAATAATCCATTGCTATCCAACAGTTTGAAAATTTTCAAAAAATTACCCTATACCGAGAAACTTCATGTTTGTAGTTAACAAAAAAAACACTTATATTTCGGCTTCGGTCAATGAGTCATCTTAAATACTTTAATACATTTAATAGAGTTCTCCCACATCGGGTTTTTCAGAAACTATTTACATCAGTAAAACCAATAGATCTATAATTAATTTAGTTCAGAGTGAGGAACAAAAAACAACAACTATCAATTTATAGAGGCTATGAGATAATTAACATAATAAAGATACTTTAGATTTTAGAAAAGTTTTAGTTCCCTAGAGGCTTTTAGTCCAGAATTAAGTAAAGGTGTGATGGTTTTTGATTGTCAGGGCTTCTAGAAAAAGTAAAAAGGTCCAGTCACTAGATTTATCAATAATAGCAATATTTTGACGTACTCCTATAATTTTTTTCAAAATATCACTTTTATTGATAAATCTAGTAACTGAAACACGCTCTTGCTTGTAGTTCTTAAGGAATCTCATTAACTTCAAACATGAAGTTTCTCGGTTTAACGTTCATCATGTATTTTTTCTCTTCTCACCAAGGCAATTTGTACTTATTCATCAAGTTTCATTTTTAAAGTAGATTTTTGTGTTGTGTTTACAAAATTTAATGCAAACATTGTTTACTTTTTATAAAAGGCACTTGCAAAAGCTGCGAGATCTTCACGGCTTAGAAATCCTACATTCTGTGGTTCAGAGTGGAAACCTTTAGCTGCGGTACTGCTTGTACTTACTTTTTGGGACATTCTTCAAGGAAAACAGGTTCTCAATCATTAAACTCCAAGAAAGATGTTGAACACTGGGATTGAGGTCAAATCTTGTCAGGGTCAAGGTTGAGTTTTAAGGCTCTGCTAGAGTCTTCAGGAGGAGGTAAATCCCGGTTTGTATAGAAGAAATCTAATACTTACAGTCTACTTTACATACTTCACTAGACCAGATAACTGAGTCAGACATGAGCCCGATTCATCATGGTTGGCTTAGCCAGACTCTCTTATGAAAGCCCCGCAAAAAATGACACAGTTCTTCTCTGACCTTGATCACAATCCTTAAAGCATTGGGATGTTGTGCGAAAGCCATTCCTCTATAATTGAATGTCTTCCTGTGATTATGGTTTAGTTGTTTTACTGCTTAATACACTTTTTTATGTAAAATGAAAACCGTTTCTCTCAGTATTGGCTCCTTGCCGCACTTATTATCTACGTAGACGAATGTTAATTAATATTTCTATAGCCTGGGTTGACTTTTAATTATTTTGCTCTGTTATCAGGTATTCCTTGTTTTCTAATACTTTTCATTAGAATCGTTCCACATTAAGTGCTAGTGACG
>JAOBRD020612758.1:3425-15629 GCA_027575215.2 Hydrozoanthus sils
TTGATCTTCAGCTAGTTCATTCTCTGTCTCATTTAGTCCAGGGAGGGGGAACAGTTCAGGAAATTCATCGAGTATGCGTTTTGGAACTGCTTGACTTTTGCAGGGTGTTTATCAACTCACTCCATCTGCAAAGATGAACCAGTTAAGATTATTTTCTCTTATCATACAGGTCAGGTCTTCAAGTTTTATTCCTTTTGAAGCAGTTCCAGGAATTAGCATACTTTAACTTCCACAACCATTTTCAACTGCACTCAAAGTAGTACTTCTTCCGTTATCGCTCTCCAATCCACTTCCACCCTAACCATTTGCAGTCCATCCTCTACATCCCTTTCCTACCCACGTATATTTTCTCTCCCAACAATGAGTAATCCACCTCCAACACTTCCACTCCTCGCAACCCACCTTTACCTTCATTCCCACAAACTCTCTTTGGAATCTTTCGTTTCAGAATTGCTTCACCTGCCATCTTCTTTGCCTATTTGCAGAAGAATTACAAAATTGAAAAGTCAAATTCCATGGGACTCCTCATTCTTTACCGGGGTGAGTATTAATAACTATTTCAAGACTGTTGGATCAAGCTTGTAATGCCAAATTGAGTTCGCTGCCATGCTCTGAAGAGGTGAGTTGGAAAAAAATCCTAATAGAGTTTTTCTGCATCTTCTGTTTCTATTGCAGAGTAACCAAGGCTCTGATTTTCAATATGCAAATTTGAATAAACATTCCCTAGACAATAGCTGGTTTCGCGCGCTAATTGCTAGGCAGCTTCTACTGGCTTAGATTATCCTTCACAATTAGCTGTGATGTATTGGAAGTGTTGCATTTGAATTAAGTGCACGTGGCGCCACTTTTGAATTAGTTACCTCAGCAGTTTAAATCAAGAGTAAAGATGCGTAAAGTAAGAGTCAAGTATGAGTAAAGAGTAAAGTTTAAATTAAGAGTAAAGTTTTTGCGTGTCTTACTAGCTAACAATGAAGTGGCATCTGATAAATCAATGGGATACTTTAGAGACAGCAGTGATATACTAAGTAAACAACCACATTGATGTATCCGAAAACGAAGCTACTTGACAGACAGGTAGCCCAGCGAACGCCTTTATGGCTCTAGTATTGATATGTAAATACAGAGCAATCACTTATGACATCAATTTAGCTACAATGCCTGTGATTAAAATCACAATTCTTGTAGGGGCGCAATTTAAACTTAAAGCTGACAATTTTTTTCTCACATATCGCTGGAAAGCAAGTATCGCCATGAATACTATGCAAATCATACAAGAAATGGATCGGGTGCTCTTTTCAGAGCTTGAAGAAACCCCGATCCTGATTTCCTTAAAAAGTTTCCGGCGACCGGCAATTCTCAGTCTGGATCCCAATTTTTATTTAGATATTAGCAGAAAGTTGCTTTAGGACAGGCAAAAGCTGTCCTTAAAGCAACTCAGCGACATACTTGCCAAGCATCTTTTGGCTCTAGGATGCTTAAGGTGCACAGCCTACAGAGAGTTTCGTTCTGCATATTTTATAAAATGGTTAGAAAAAAACTAAAATGGCAGTAACAGAAAACACGAGTGAGAAAAGTGGTTTTCGATCAACGTACCAGAATCAGAAGTGGTCTTGCTGCCTTCAGACGTGATCGGTCAGATAGTGAGGTGAGTTTAGGCTATAAAGTCTGACAATGCCGAACTAAGTGAACCCCAGAGAGCTTTTCTCGGCAGTGTAAGAAGTAAGGAGACTAAGCCAGTCCGGTGCAAACCTCGGTAAAATGTACCATCAGGTCAGGCCAATTAAGAAAGTAACACAGAGATTTGGAAAAGATCCAGTAAATATAACAAACATATTTATCAATACAAACATACAAGCAGCAATAAACCCTCTCTAAACCTTTATTTTGTGTTACAGATCTGTGTTCAGGCAATACACTTTAAAAATCACTTGCTAAACGAGCGGAAATTGAATGCAATGTGTAACACAATGAAAGGTTGTGTGCTTTTAATCAAATATAAGTCATTATTTTGTATCAATACTTTTATTTTAATTTACATCTGCTTCATTTGTTACTCTTTTGCTTATGTTCTTGTTCTAATAATGCAACAAAGGGAAAAGGAGGAACAAGCTCTGTGGTTTGCTAAAACGTTTGGACTATAATGCCGACGTCCCTGCATCTCCAAGACGAACACGGAGAACATGTTGAAGTCAACCTGAAAGAAATCAGTAAGTGAAAACGCTCAGCCAGTTAAGTGTCTTCAGTACTTGTGATCTTGAAACGATACCTGAGAACTAGACAAGCTTATATTGGCTTTTAATTTATCATCGCCATATGAATTTGGAAAAGCCGACTTTCGAGCGTGAGCGCTTTATTGATATTGTTTATGATTCATTGCCACGAAATGGTATCAACTCACCGACGCATTTTCTACTGTTTTTTTAAATAACTATTAACCTGAAGTAAGTGACGTAAGTAATGCCATTTTCCCCGACTTGTTTCTTCTAATTTGTAATAATCTTAAAACGCGAATGTGCTCCCATTTACCGGAAAGTTCTAAAATGCGTTCTAAAGTCATCAAACTTGAAACTTTCAGGAACCAAATCTCAAACCAGTCTGCCCGTGCTGGTTCGAGCACCTAGTGACGGTGAATTAAAATTAATTGCCAATATAATGTTTCTGCAGTCTTGCATATTTTGTCAAGTTGGAAAAGTTAAATCTTGCAATATACATTTCCGCCAAAATCAATCAACTACCATTAAAAAGTTATGAAGTCAAACAACTGTTATTCTTACGTAGTGTAAAAGAATGCAAAAGCTAACAAAATAAGCCTATTTGTCAATAAAACATACGAATCAATTGAAAAATATATTTTCTGTAAACAGGTATGAGAATCTGCAAAATGTTTTCCTTGAAGCCAATTTTAAAATTACTTTCCAAAGAAACTTTCCTTTTAAATGGTTCTTGATACTTTATTTATTGAAACAAATCTAATGAGGAAAAGGTAAACAAAATCCATGACGACTTCTCAAAATTTTGTGAGACACGGAAGTCCCAAAGTTTTTTTTTTCATTTAGAATTGTAGCCCTAATCGAGTTTTTTTGGTTCGTTTGCTTTACTCGGTATAACTCACCTTTTGCTTCCGCTCTACTTATCCTAGAAACTCATGTGAGTTGACTGATAAACTTTTAGTTATAAAGTGAAAGGTGTGTGAAAGTGCTAATAGAGCTTTAATAAGTTGCTTGCTTACCTACTTACTTGAGTAACATTTTCATTTTCACAGAATTCTCACACAAGATACAGAAATACCTTTCTCTTCCAGAAGGAGAAAAGAATAAAATCAGGCAGCTGCTTTATATTCTAAACCGGTTCTCTGTGTCTATGGAAGCTTATCATGAGGTAAATAATTAACCTAAGTAAATGCCATGGTGTTTCAGTTTTGTCATTTTATGGTATGGTGCATAAAGCATCTATAAATTTGTTTGAAGGACATGCTTATTATGGTTAAACCTGTTGCGATATGCTTCTTTTTGTATCGTAGTTTTCTTGTATATGTTTTATTTCTAAGTTCATTTGGCAGCAAAGATTTGCACAAAAAAGAATTTCACGGAGGGTAGCATGAGTTAATTTGCTGTCCTTGTCGTTGTTTTGTATGTCAAAAAAATTCAACCTCGATGATTCCTGATTTATTTTGGTTAACTTGAGTTTCTAGGCCAGTGTCCTTAGCAAATAAATTTTGTTTGGAATTTTTACTTTAAACTCAAACCCAAGCACAGTGGTATTTCAAATCACCTTTTCGTGTTCTATTCATGAAACAACTGCACTGCAACACCTATGTCAGAGTAATAAAAAAATCATGTAAACAATTTTCATAGGAGACCCAACTTCAATCTGATTTGCCACGAACATAACTCATGGAGCGGTGGCAGAGTCCTAGATGAAGACACAGCTGGCCAGATTAAGCGGACGCCTGGAAGCGAACCAAGAGCAGAACTCCCATTCCGCCCAATACTGGAAGCACAAACAAAGAAACATGTTAGCACTTCATCATATTTTGTATAAGCTAACTCCAACATGAAAAATAACATTAGCAAATAATGCTTAAAATTCAAAAACAATCATAAAGGAATTCGTTATTTAGTATGTAGTTGACAAAAGAATACAATAGCAAATAATTAATATGATTTTTACGCAATAATAGATGAAAAGTTTTCAGAATCCCATAAACACTTTGGTTTCAATGTTTTTTAGGTTTTTTTACAAAAAAAAACACTGCTTAGGAACTGCAAAATTAAAATTTAACATTTGACAAAAATTCAATAAAAATTTAGTTGTACAGATTGAGGGCAGAAACTCAGACACTGCAAGAGATGAAAGCTTCCCAACAGTGTAGGTGAGTAAAGGATAAATATTAACATACAGAAAAAAAGATTGAAACTTTGTGGTGTATGTCTTAGAAGGTAAATTTTCATAAATGACTTTGACAACACTATAAGCTTTGAATTTCTTATAAAGCTTATTTTTTTACTTTTTAGATTAAGACGTTTGTCATCTATGAAATGACAGATATAGGTTGGAACTAAGCATTTTAAGAAATGATTATGGTTTATGATGATGTTTTAAAACATTAACTTGACATTTGATTTTAGAAAACCAAGAAATGATAGCTTCTTGAAAAAAGAAATATGTTTATATATATATATATGTATTTTTTTTAAGTGCTTATAACACTAAAATAATTTTTGGAACCATCAAAAGTGTTGGGAAACTAAAGACGTTTAAGAAAAGAATTTTTAAAATCGGTCATATTCTCGGTTTTTTATACTCATTTGAATGTCAAGCTTTGTTGGTTCAGAACCGCGTTTTAAGGGGACTGGGTTATGACGTCAGTCATTCCCGGATATCTCTGGATCGAAGCATAGCAAGATGGACATAAATGAATCAGAGGTCTTTAATTTAGAAGAAGCTTCCAATTTCTCGTTTAGTTTCAGTTCTTTTGCCCCTTTGTGTTTAGAAAAGATCTCATTTGCTCAGTATAAGCTAGTTCGGAATTTCAGAAACACAAGCGCGCGTCGGGACAAAATTAAGTAATCATCAAACTTAAAGGAATAGTAATCAATTCCCATTCCCCTTCATTGCGTTCCTTTGTTTAGGTTTTATGAATTTTACATTTTATCCCGACTCGCGCACGTGTTTCTGAAATGTCAAACTGGCTTATTACAAGTCGGGATGACGTCACAACCCAATCCACCGAAAACGCTGTCGTGAACCAACATGTCTGAAAATTTTGCCAGTTTGAGTCATTTTAGAAAAAACAAATTAACCAAATTTCGAAAAAAAAATTGCCAAAAGTTTTTCAATTATATGTGAAATGATTTGATCCCGAAAAAGGTGTTAGCACATCTAACCCTTTACTAGGTTAAGTCACCATAATTAAATCTTTGTGCCGGCATATGGATACAAAACCTGGAGTCAGCACAGATAAGGTAGAAATCTACAAGGAGAAAACATCTAACTGAAATAATTGTGTAACGTATTTTAGACAGTCAAATACTCAAACTAAATAAACAACATAGTGGCGAAAACAGACTCTAGGCCCGGGACTGTAGTAAAACACAGGAAAATAAAATTCTAAATGTTTAAAAAACGCTAAAATTTTGGTAAAAGTTTAACATAACGTTTTCGAACTACTGACTTCATCTTCAAACCTGATTCTGAAATTAAGATGAAGCACATAGTTCGAATACGTTAAATTAAACTTTTACCAAAATTCTACCGTATTTTAAACATTTTTTGCCAGCCTTATTATGACACAAAATTCTAAATACTAACAACTTTATTTCAGTAACTCTTTTTTTCCTGGGTGGGGCGCAACATTGCACCGACGTTGTCTTCCGATGGGGTTCGCCAACTGGAAAGTAAACCAGACTCAGAGTTTGTGATTGGCCTCACTGTGACTTTTACATTTGCCGAGGGCAAGAGTTCGTGATACTTGACTGCCACAGTTTTCACAAATCCTGTATGCAGTCAACAGTGATGTCAGCTAAACACATGACGAATCTATTTCCAACCTGTTTTCCACGACTTCTAAGCAGGATATGTGAGCTGGCCTCAGTTATAAACAGGTATACGAAAACATCTACGTAATACTAGCCGCTAAACTCCAATTCCCAGCCAGGTTTCATTAGCAATTTCTCATCTTAGTTTGGTTAGGAACATCTCTTTGTACATTTCTCAATCAAACTTCAGAGAGAAATTTTAATAAGTTATAAAGAAAATAAACAAATGCACGTATAATTTTCTGTATCTTCAACTGTAAAAGTTTGTTACCTTTCTCCTTAACACGGCTTTCTCAGTACCTTTCATTCCTCTTCATATGGATAGGTATTTAGCTGGAATTGATGAGGATGTGGAAACTGGAAACGAAAATGCAGATTCAGGCGAGGAAGAAGAGGAACTGTTTAACTGGAATGGGAACAAGATTATGGGAAGTTGATAAGCGAGTGCAGAAAAAGTTTTAAAGAAAGAACTTCCGTTTCAATCCAGAACAAAATATACTCCAAAACAAGCCGACACAACAAAAAACCCATGGAAGATAAACCAAAGTTCTTCTGCTCGAATTGTGCCCGTGTTTGCCGCTCCGGAAATGGTCTGAGATAACACACAACAACACACGAAGAGTCAATATACATTATTTCAATAGCTTATTTAGAGTGTGAAAAAAGAGTATACTTAGGAAAAGATACAACTTACCAGCTTAAATTTTGACATCAAGATCTTCTGCCGTCGGTGTATCATGGCCTTCAGATTAAGTTGTAGAGTTTTCGAAGAAAACACTTAACGAATTCACCTTGACGTCATCGTGAGCAGAGAGGCAAACTAAGACAAGTTCCTAAAAGTACCAAAATTCGAACATATATCGGTATAAAATAATTTTATTTTTTATTTTTGCGTTATTTTTGTGGCTAAGAGTGTATTTGCTCATACTTTTAATCTTTTTGATAGCAGCTGTAAAATATACCACGTCCAAAAACTATAGTTCATTTCGGTTGGTGTATCAAAGTGAGTTACTGTACATAAAAGTCTGTCTTTGTGTTCCCTTGGGAAAAACTAACTAATTCAAGCTACAAGAAAGTCTAAAGAGAAGCAAATTTCTTTATGACTTTAAGGTAACTTTCCCTTGCCCCACTTCTCATCACCGTAGTGCTGCGTATAATTCTGTCTACTTAGTTTTTGTAATACGTTAATTTTTGAAACTTGTGACTTTAAAGATTAATGGGGTTTAGTAATGGCCATAACATTGTGTCACTTGTAATGTAGTTGAGTGACACAAAAACTAGAAATGTAAAAAGCCAGTGCTGTATATCTTTTACCTCGAGTAGGCCATTTCTGAATTACGCTTCACTGCGCACAAACGAAATCTTCTAGTGGAGGCTAAGTGCTTCAAAATACAGCAAATGTATGCAAAATCAGCAACTAGCTTCGACTTGAAGGTTTTGTTTGTGCGCAGTGAAGTATAATTTGGAAATGGCCTATTGTATTTATCGCGGTTTCATTAAATAGCAATGCCACAAGGCTTAAAGTAATGATAACAATAATGATAATAATAATAATAGTAATTATAATAATAAGATAAATAATAATCAGTTTATTCACTCTCGTAGAAGCATTAGGAGCTAAATTATAAGAGGGGTCGGCATTCACAATCTTAGTATTATCATTGGCATAAATATAATATAAGCACTGCACAAACATTGCGTGTAACGCCCGCAAGATTTGCCAGATGGCAGCACTCAAGCGCCACCTCGTAAGGCTGGTCAGGAAGTATTATTCTCGTTGATTGCTCGAATATTCTAGTTTAATAGTCCAGACCGGTCAGACGTACTAAAGAACAGAACCAACTACAGAACACAAGAACAAGATATTTTCTGATAGAACTATGGACGCTGTTACGCCGCAAAATTTAACAACTTTGAACGCAAAATGTAACAAATTTTGACGCAAAATGTAACCTTTATTTAACGTAAAATGCAACATCTTTTTGACGCAAAATGTAACAAAGAATTAACGCGATATGTAACAACGCAAAAAATAACAACCTTCATTCTGATATTACGTTGTCTTAAGACAAATCTCTTATTATCGGAAAATATTACCTATTTTTATGCACTCCAGTCCAGTTAGGATATTCGTCAAAGTAGCAAATCTATTTTATTTCTTTATGCATCCAAAACCCCCGATCCAGTCCTGAACTTGAATAGACGTTTCAGTGTTTATTATTTTCAAGGCGATTGCTGGATTTTTGATATAAAAAGGAGTATCTATAAAAGACCAGGCCTTTTAAAGTTGAAATGTATGTTCGAGACGTCTAAAACCCTTAAATACACAAGGAGGAGCGGGGGTCTGAGTGATCTCTGCTTCGAATTGTTTGCTCTCAGAAATTTAAGGAATTGTGCAAATGCCAAAAGCTTGTAGTTTTGTAGTTTTATTGCTTAAAAATGCTTTATAGGTTTTGGGAAGGGGAAGCGCACAATTTGCATGACCACCCCTACTAAGATCAGAAGGTCCATCCAACAGTCCTGCAACTCGAAAACTTTCGTTGGTTTCTGACACTTAATTGTTATATTCTTTTTTGTGTATAGCTTGTTTTTCGAACAGCCCAAAATTTGTGGTACTTTTCTTTTCTTTCCACGTTTTTCCCCGCAATTTTGAACAATGCACCCCAACCATGACAAATCCAGACCACAGTACAGATCTGAATGGGTTTCATTGTTTCGATTTTTGTCTATGATTTTGTATATCAAAAGAAGAAATACAGGCTTTGGAAATCTAGGCAACGAATTTTTATTGTATGGAACACATTGCGATCCTGTGTATGGAACACATTCGCGATCCTGTGACTTTACTTATTTGCAGATGATTCAAACCTATTCTTCACAAATAAAAACCTTATCTCTTTAGAAGAATTCGCTAACTCTACTTTAATTAAAGTTAATAAATTGCTGAATACTAACAAGTTGTCTTTAGTTGTTGATAAATCAAACTTTGTAATTTTTCACTCACCGCAAAAAAAATCGCTTCAATCAATTTATGTGTTAATCAAACAAGTTTGAAAAACAAGGATAATACAAAATATCTAGGAGTCTCTTATTGATGTAAAGTTATCTTGGGTAACTAAAAATCGATCCTATCTGAGTATCTACTTGCCACATAATTCAACTGATGTATTGTTTGAATGCTCTTTGTGAGTTTTGTTTGTTCTTATGAGTATATTTTTAGTGTTGTACTTTCTTACGTACTCTTAGTACCTTAGGACTTATAGCAGTGTATAAACGTATAATACTTTTGCGTAACCTGGCTTCTTAGCTCGATTAGTTTTCCTATTTCTAAGTAGCTTTACTCTATCCTTTTTATTCATTCTTGCTAGTACCATCATGAGTACTAAATAAAGTGTTGTTGTTATTGTTGATACAGGCGCAAGAAACACTAAACTGACAGTTCAGTGCCAGGATTGTGGCCTTGCTGAACGCGCAAAAAAAAAGCTAAACGTCGCCGAACGCGAAGAGATAGAAATAGAGGATACTACGTGGCCGCGCGGGGATAGGATACGATAAAATTTGTATTGCCAAGCGACCATGTAATGTTCTGTTTATTTTATGGATACTGATGAAATACCTACATAAAACACGACTTTTTTTAAAGGCCTAGTCGCGCCCTTGGGCGAGAAGCTCTTTTGTAATTGGTTCATCATATTTGTAACCATGGCTCAACCAATATCTTCACACGTGAAAGATGAAAAAAGTATCTTCACTGCGCACGATAAAGATATGATTTTTTAGTAAAAGGAAAAACCCTGGTATTTCATCAGTAATTATATAATAAGCAGCTTTTTCGAGAACCTCGTGTACAGCTGCGGGAATGTTGACATCGAGCTGGAGGACGGGAGCTGCGAAAATCCACGTGCGTTCAAACTTGAACTTCTACTCGCAGATCGAATTTGAGTCCTATTCTGCGGGATACGAACGCCTTTTCATTTTTAAATATGAGTGTTTTGTCGTAAAACACGCCGCTCGTAGATTTCATGCGAAACTACATCCGGGATACGAGTGACGTATGAAGATATCGCTGACGTCATTTCTTTGTTCTCCCCGCTCATTTCGGTGCGTATTGTCAGAAAACAATTTGCAAAATTTTTGCTAAGTTTGGAGAAACAGCTTAATTTTTACATACGTTTAATTGTTTTATATACTGTATTTAAATAAATATTTTTTTGCAATTTCTGATGTTATATTTTTATTATTTGCTAAATGAAAACACTAAGAGATAATTTTTGTCTAGGTTTTTGATTCTATTTTTCAGCGGAACACTCATATATCTAAACAATAAAAAGAAAATTCCACGTTGACACGAGCATATGAAGTTAATCCCTTTGTGGAAAAAAAAATTTACATGTTTGCTACGCTCTCTCCTGAAATCTCTTTTTTCCACTCGGGGATAAAGTTCATATGTTCGCGCCATCATGTAAATTCTTCTATGTATCCAATTATGGGGCAGAAGCCAGATAGTGAGGACTTCTATCCACAATGCAGTGTTTATGATACAAAGCAGCGGATAAAAACGTGGGGATAGAAACTAGTTAATCTGCTCCATTTAGTTCATGCCAAATACTCATATTACTCTTTTGCCAGCTTTGTGCATTTGTTTTGGGTTTTAGAACTCTTTGGATGGAGACATTCTAAATATATTCAATAAAAGAGAAGTCATGAGCTAGTTGAATCCACGTAGTTTACTTCGCAGAAAGTGAAACATACATTTGTGCCCCACGTTTTGATAAAAATCGTATCCACACTGGTGAGAGTGGAGATGTCAGTTTTATCATTTTGATGCCACTCATTATCCAACTGCAGTTTATATGATCGAAGTTGTTATTCTGACTGTCGTCTTTCTTTTGTAGTAGTAGAAGTTTCAACAAATTGGTTCATTATTAAATAAAGTTTGATATAAATATCGTTAGAGTGACTTATAGTTTAACGCTCTTGTTCAGTTGCACGTTTTTTCCCCCGAAAAGGAGATAATAAATCAGCTATGAATCTGTTGATATTGCAGCAAGATCATGTGTTTCTTGTATCAACTGAAGAAAGATCTTCCTTTAAAATGAAATTAATACTAAAAAAGAGTAATTTGGTGGATGTCAATTTATGTGAAATAAAAAAAATTGTGCAACTTCATCTCTCCCTTTTTTGCACAAACAGAAAAACAAAAAGTAAAAACTGGAACCGCCTGCCGGACTATGGAAATCAGAAAAAAAAGGATGCTAACCACTTTTTGTATTCATTTGGCCTTAAAGTGAATATATCACAATCATGGAACTTAGTTTGTTAGAAAGATTTTTGAAAATGAAGAAAAATGTCGTTTATTTCATTAAAATAACTTTTTTGGTAGTTTAGACATCTCAAATTTAAAAGGTTTTACAAATATGCAAATTCGATACGTTGTGACATCATAGGAGGAACTCGTGAGTGGAAAGATCACAATATAACAATTATTTATTGAAACACCGGATGGATGATCTTGAAACTTTGAAGAATTGTTCACCTCTAACACAAACACATGATATACAGCTAATTGTTGTTTTGTAATTCAACCCACTGGGTTCCTCGGTCGAATGGCGATTGGATAAATTCATCCGCTCTTTAAACATCCGGATCCTAAGGTTTCGAGGCTACGGCCGGCCCCGGCAATCAGTGTATGCTCGTTGAAAAAAAAAATCGGCTAAGCTGTACGGAATTTTGCCTTTACAAGATGTACAATTTGACTTATAAAGGCTGCCCATTGAAATAGTTGAAATAGGCGCGACTGCATTCTGATTGTTTTAATATTCGGATAATTCGGTTTTGTTTTTGTACAGAGCCTTAGTCGGCATGCAGCGCAGTGGCCGAGCGGTTAGCGCGTTTGACTCGTAATCCTAGGGTCGCGAGTTCGAGCCTCGGTCAGACCACTGTGTTGTGTCATTGAGCAAGACATTTTACCTGGTAGTCAGACTCTCATTCGCTTAACACTACAGAAACCGGTGATAAGGGCCGGTCCTATGAACCACTTAGGCTCGAGAAAGGATTTAGCTTCCAAACTTACCTTCAACGAATAAAAGACATTTCTGTACATATACTAAATCGCTGTCACTGAGAAAGCTTTTCTCCACCATATACATAAGAAATACGACTATTA
>JAOBRD020612867.1:0-15627 GCA_027575215.2 Hydrozoanthus sils
CAATAAATGTCAAGAATTGCTCCAAATTGCGTCAAACTGTTTCTTTTGTACTCATTTACACAAACTCGGACGCAGAGAGAAAATACTTTTTCATTTTTTTTCTTTCGGCAAATATTTTTCGAATAGTTGTCATTAAGGTAAGTGTCGGGGGTTTGAAATTAATGCTGGTTTCGAACAAATTCATTAAGTTAACCCTTTATCGATATTACGATACAAACAACAGTTATTAACTTTCAGATGAAGTAACATACTGATTTAATTTTGTGTGAGTCCTGCTGTTTTTTATCTCGTAAATTGGTTTACATTTTTGGTATTAGATAGTTCATATGTTTCAGAATTTGGTAATTCTATATTTGCTGACAAGCAGAAAATACTTTCATTTAACGTTCTTAACATTGTGCCGCATTGTCCAAGGTGTTCAAGTACCGCCTTTGAATGTGACGGCAACGAACTACTCCACACCGTATAGTATTCCGGTTCACTGGAAACCCTTGGTTGGTAAAGAGGAAAACAGGAAGCTGATGGGGTACCGGGTAACATACAAGGCAATCATGGAGGGAGGGATGAGTGTGGATGGTGTACCTGTGAGTTTCTCTGTCAGGAACGCTACTCTACAGGTTGAGCTGACAGGATTAGGGAATTTTATGCGTTACGAAATTCACGTTTCTGGCCTAACGAGAAAAGGAGCAGGGCCATCTAGTGTTACTTTTGGAGGTAAGCTAATGGATGTGGAACCATTGATTAAACTTGGACTGAAAGAACTATTGGAGAGGGCATGCTCCTGATTTTCGATCCTTTCGTAGATATGCCTTTGGAAAGTAACTCACGCACCGTAGCAACTAATTAGAGCCCCAACCTTTTCTTGTGTTAAGAAGAAATGATTGATTCACAAGTTGAAAGCTCAGAAAAAATTCTGAGTCACTCACGGGAATCGAGCCCGCAACCCTCTGATTACCGGTCAGATGCTCTACCCACTGAGCTACAGAGACTCACATGGGGAGCCGAGTCACTGGTTAAGCTTGAATAGACAAGAACTTAACCAGTGATTCAGCTCCCCATGTGAGTCTATGTAGCTCAGTGGGTAGAGCATCTGACCGGTAATCAGAGGGTTGCGGGTTCGATTCCCGTGAGTGACTCAGAATTTTTTCTGAGCTTTCAACTTGTGAATCAATCATTTCTTCTTCAACTTTATATGCAAGTTTCAAACTACCAATTGATAACCTTTCTTATGTTGTTAAGCATTGGAGGTGGTGGAGATTGCTACGTTTTTACAAAACTTATGGGTAGCGTTTTCATATGTGCAAAATGGCAATTAGACATGCGTGGTTACCGTTGCACCAAAACTTAAAAAGTTATTTTTCTTAAATTTTCGTAAAACTGTTAAAGACTTGATTTGGTAAAAGAGAGAGAAAGGCAAAAAATACCAGTTTGAATGGGCCCGGCTGAAGGACTATTTTAGATTGCCTGGTTGTCTCTCTATCCTAAGTTTGTTTCCAGCAACGTACTTTGTTAAGCTTTTTATAGAGTAAAAATGTTTTGTCCTTTTTACTACAGTACATCTGTACTGATTCCTATTTATTTGACTACTCCCTAAAATCCACAGAAAAATGAAACTAGTTGCTTCATATTACACGCAATATAATATGTTAGCGTGTGTTTTTCTTAAATTGCCATGACAGCTTTTATGGTCGCCTTTTCTATATATATAGTAATAACACCATAATCAGATCATAATTGTCTTACATTTGATCAATCCATTTAAAAGCCTGTTATAAAAAAAGGCCACAAACAGGGCATTTTATGACGTCATCATCAATTAAAGGCTCTTTTGTACCAAGTTATATAATACAATGCCTAGTTTGTTACGCTTGGACCAATGTTGATAGGTGTAATGATGTGGGCAAGCGGGGAAATGCAGCTTGTTTTTCCAGCCAAATAACAGATACAGAAAACGAGTGAAGGGTAATTTTAACCATAAATTAAGGTCCTCGTCGTGGTTGGGACACCGTGGCATGTTAAAGCCACTATTAAAAATTTAGTTTGCTCTTTTTCAAATTCAAGGAGCTGCACGCTTCTTGCAAGAACGCTCCACAAATTAAAATACTATTTAAAACGCTTTTAAGTTAATCTCAAACACATTTTCCTTTTAGAGAAGACTTATTATGGATTTTTGAGAAACATCAACAGCCAATGACGTCTAAAAGGGCTAGGATCACTATCGTCAGCCATATAGAAGTACTGCATATGTGGCAGACATATATGCACTGAGTTTCTATTTTGGATTTTCAGAAACTTGCCGCTGTGAGAAGAGGCTGACAACAAACTATCGAGTTTTCACACCTTATGTGGGCGCTCTTCAAGCCGAAACCAAGTTAACAACAAGCATCAAGGCTGGCATAATGCCGCCTTTTATTGACGAACTTATCACATTTTGCTGCCGCACATGTCTCCGCCATGGCTCTTCATTCGTCGACTTCCAGTTCAATGGTAACAACTCACTTGCGCTTCAACCGGATGATCTTGCTATGAAGGCAGAGATAAATGGACACACAGATCTTCACTTTCCCGTGTATGGCTTCAAGGGAATGGACTTTTACAACACCTATTATCCATACATGCCTCTTGTGGAGTCCCCCGGGGTCGCATTTGTTATTATATTTGATAACAAAGTACCTTTTGAACAGATGGGTCAGGCATTATCAGATGTTTTTCCAATTGCTGTGATGGTTGTAACGCTTGCTTTACTGGCGGGAATCGTCATGTGGTATCTTGTAAGTTCAAGGAAAATCGTATTTTGCGTCCTACACGTTACCCATTCAGTACTACTAGCTACGAAAAACATGATTGCTTACAAAACCGATTCCTTTCTCAAAAATGACTTTCAAAGTGTTTTTAGTCATGAAAGAGCGTCAAAATATTACTTCCCATTTGAACACTGTAGCTTTTTTGTTTTCAAAGTGATTTTCATCTTTTAAACTGAACAACATCAAACTTCTTCATGTGGTCCTTCGTTTTGTTCGTTAAGTGATCAAGGTAAAAGGGAAAATAGATTTAAAACTATTTTTTTGAGTGAAAAACCTCAAGCGAAACTTGTGTTTAAAATTATTTTCCGTAAATGGCGGGAATTTTTACGAGCAGACGCACGCAGATAAAATATTCCTAAAATGTGGTTTTTGTTGCTACCTAATGGTAAAACGTAATTTTTTTTCGGTAATGAGACGTAATCATGCATAGCAGAAGCTCTTTTGGTGTTTTGTCGGGGGCTAAATACGAAGTCAAATATATATGCAACACTGGGATGTTTGCTTAAAGTGCTGCTAGACGAATCTGGCTGAATTTTTGGGAGAATCCAATGGAACAAAAACAAGATTTTTCGGAAAAAAGTTTTCAATTTGGATAAAACGCGATAATTTTATACAGAAGTTTGAATATTGCTAAATTGGCCGCCATCTTTATTCGGCACTCCTTCCGCTGACCGAAACCTTAGACTGCAGGTGCGTGACGGGAATTGTAGTCTGGATGACGCACATCGGAGTGTACTTGAAGAACCTTTAAAGTGCAACTATCGGACTCATAAAATTTAGTCTGTTAGAAACGTAACTCGTTTGGGTGATATTAAGTAGCTTGCAGTTACAATTAGTGGAACCTAACACCACTTAGTAAGCGGGCATTACCCCTTAGATCTACCTCTACAGATTGAACCTGAGTTTTAGCAGCCATGGACAGCTGCTTCGGCTTTACTGGTCTTTATCAGCATGGCACAACTAAAAAACAGGCTCAGATTCCCAATTCGTATGATTTAGCTACCAGTCGTTGGTATAACGAATAATATACAAATTGCTCGCAACTTGGAAACTGTTTTTGGTTTAATTTACATGTGTGGTAGAGGGAAAGAACAACCGTCGTCGTTTACCAATCAAAACAGTGGAGTCTGACACAATGCAAATCAACAAGTAGCCAGTCAAAATATTGTCACTAACACCTGAAACAAAGAATGTGTAGGGTCATGGTTCCTTTAGCATAAAACAAAGCATCTTTGAACATTCTTTGTGTTTCTCTTTTGAGGTTTGCCGGCTTTCCTAACCAGTCCGTATTTATTAACTGTGGTTAGAGAGGAAAGTTTTTGTGTCTGGATTTGAACCATATGCAAAACTTAATCCTTACTTTACTCACATTTTTTCTGGAAATTGATTTTAGAATTAAGAATGAAGCCAGCAAAAAGTATAGAGAAAGAGAGTTAATAGTGATAGGGGAGGAATTCGTTAACATTCTGCAACTGGCATTTTAAGTTTTACAAATTGCCCAGGAGCTGTAAACCGATAACGTATGGGAACAGTTGATCAAATATGTAATTAGTACGGTCACTCCGCGGTTTACTTATACTTTCAAGTTAAATAAAACCAGATCTTGCTTTGTGTTCAAGGACACAAGTTCCAACCCAGATCATTTCCCACCTTCCTTTGTTAGAGGAAGCGGTGAAGGGCTCTGGTGGTCTTTCATCACCATGACGACAGTGGGGTAAGTGAAGATGATAGCTCTAAATGATCTTTCGTCTTCATTACAACAATGGTAGCTAAATTTGTTGATAAATATGACTTTTAACCTCCAGACAGTAATAAGCTGAAGTTGATGGTGTTGCGGATATTAAGTCTCCATGGAAACACTAGGTAACTAAAAGTAAAGGCGCCGACGGTTTTTAGCCCCCTGGTAACACTAGATAACTGAAAGTAAAAACGCCGATGGTCTTTAGTCTCCCTGGTAACACTAGGTGTCTGGAAGTGAAAGTAAAGATGCTGATGGTTTTTAGTTTCCATGGCAGCACAAGGTAACTAAATGTTAAAGGGGCGCTTTGTTTTTCGTTTCCATGGTAACCTAGCTAACTGAAAGTGAAGTTGATTTTTCATCTCCTAGCAACTAATGGTTAGTTGAAGGTAAAAAAGAATGAAAATTTTTAATTTCTATTGCAACAATGACTAACTGAAGGTGCACGTGAGGTAAAGATGATCTTCGAGATAACACGAAGTTTTCTGAAGATGACGAAGTTGATTATTTTTATCTCTAAGGCAACAATGCCGGAATAACTGAAGTTGGGGATGATAATCAAGGTTAGCTGAAGGTCAAGATATCGGTAATCTTCAATGTTTAAATAATTTACTCAACAATGAGTAAATAAAACTAAGTTGTTGAAAATTTCTGAATTGTAGCTGAAGGTTAAAAGACAATTTTTCATCTCCTGGCATCACACGGCAAGCGAAAGTAAAGATATCGTTAGGTTTTCGTCTTCTAACAACACAAGATTAATTGAACGTGAATATGCTTATGATGTAAAGTTAGCCGAAGGTTAAGATATTGACGAATTTCGTCTCCATGGTAGCATGAGTAATTGAAATCGAAGATGTTGATTTTTTATCTTACAACAAAGGTGTTTTAATCTTGAGTTCCACGACGACGAGAGTGGTAAATTGTAGGGGAAAGGTATAATGGTATTTCATCACTATGACGATAGTAGGACTAGTGAAGTTATCGAGGAAGACATTTGTAACAGTAGACAGTAAAACTAACTTCTGTGTTTTTTCATTAGCTATGGTGATCGTGTACCAGTTTCCACACCAGCCAGGGTATTTGCCATTGCCTGTATTGCAGTTGGTTTGATTGTTGTTGGGTTTGTCACCAGTGCTATAACGACCGCCATCACATATTCTGTAATTGCAGTCAAGACTTCGTTGTACGGCTCAAAGGTTTGACACATTTCTAGATCTTTCAACTGAAACATATCTGGCACGTTAACATGAAAGCGGTCTTACACTCAACCAAATTAGCTTGACTCTGAATGGGTAGGTCCTTTAGAGCTCGTCCCCGCACTTCATTATTTTTATAGGTAATTGCATATTTAGGATTAATTTCGTGAGTGTTTTCAGTTTTTCCCAAAGTCGCCCGAGTCGCTTCGCGACGAGTGCAGCTTGGAAAAAATTGAAAACACAAGTAAAGTTTATTCTAAATTTTACGATTACATGTTTATGAAATCGGGGAAAAATTTTTCGTTTTTTTGCAGTACCGACACGAGAGTTTTTGCGTGTTTGAAAATCTTTGCAATCTCTGGAAACATTCGGAAACGGTTTAAAGCGAAAACGTTTTTAGGGCATTCTTAAACATTTTGAAAATTTTCGTAAAATCCCAGCGTCCAATCAGCGCCAAGAAATCCTGAAGAGTAAGTAGCTTTTCAAAAAAAAAAACAATTCTTGAAACTTCGAGTAGGCATAGATTTCAACTTTTGCTGACAAAAGAAATAAAATCGACTATTTGGTAAATGTACTGACTTAACTGTGTTCGAAAAAACAATGTTTTTCCAACACGGTTCAGCAATGGTGGCCATGCAGTCTTCAACCAGGATTATGAGTTGGCCGAGAAAGATCTCGGAAAAGTGGTAAAAGTTAGAAACAGATAATAGTGTGAACATATCGAAGAACTGACGATTTCTTCCGGCATCTTTAAGGTCGCAGTAATCACCGGGACACCTGAGCACCTGCTAGCCGTAAGAAAGAATGCTATTATAAACGAAGGTATACCGTCCTATAACAAATGTTCTTCTCTAGATAGAGTTACGTTTGGTTGAGAGAGCTTTGTTTTCTTTTGGCTAAGATTGCTTTGTATTTCTCAATGTTTGTCCGAGGGGCAAAAAATTAGTCAAAGTTGGTCAAATACATGTTGGGGGTCATGGATTTGCAGCTGTTACACGTGGGCTGTGTTTCTTGCCAGTCCAGGCCATGAAGACAAAGATGTATCGGGTGGTTTTCCGGGGGTATCTCGCAAACGTGAGTTTTTGAGCATCAAGGTTGCAAATTTTTAGGGAATCCAAGGGCACGCTTGTGAAAAACTACCTTGATTTGATCGCTGTTTCTTAAATCTAAAATCAATTCTCGCTTAATAATGAAAGGAAGACTATACCAACTAACGCTTTGGTGAAGGGTGGGGTTGATGCTTGCCTAACGGTCTTGCAGTGGATTGAAACTGGCATGTATAATGCCTAAATGAATGTATTGTTTTTGACACATTTCTTGCAGTTTTGTTACCTAGACAGTTCCTTAGGGCAATAAAGGTGTACTCAGGTTTTCCTTTGCTCAGGACAATCAATGGCTGGAACAAGCTGCCCAGCAAAACTGTTCCATCCAAATCTATTTACACCTTTAAATCTTGTGAAAATTGTTCAGCAAAGTTATTTTATCAATTGTTCACTTTGTAATTTCTAGATATAATTGATATTTATAAACTTTCTCAGTTCAGGACATTTCTGTTCAAACGCATGTTTATATTTAACTCAATGATAGCAACTTCGTTTTTGCCCCATGCTTTTTTTTTTATCTCAGAGGGGAATTACACAACATTCGAAGAGGTTTACAATGCTTTGCTCAAAGGCAAAGTTGAAGGCATTCTAATGGACTCTTACAACCTAGGCAGCAAAAAAGACATAGTGAGTCACCCAGCAGTAAAAGTACAGCGGATATATGATTACAAGTCCACTTACGGCATGGTGTTGGCAGGTCACTCTGCAAAACTTTGGACATGTTCCCAAAGTTTTAGACAGTCAAACAAAGCCAAGCTATTTCGCACGATCAAAACACTTACAGATGTCATCGAGGTAGGTTTGTAAGACAATACAAGCTTTAGTATTAAACTATTATTTTGAAGCACTCTTGTAATATCTATTTTTCTGTTTACTAACCTAAACAATAGAAATTCAATTGGAAAGTATTTTTATGTTTAATATGTATACATGTATGTTCTCCTAAGAAATCGTCTCAAACAAACAAGTCAAACTTGTAAGCCTCCAAAATAGTTATCTCTGTGATTTCAACAAGATACTGCTGTTGATTTGTTTTATTTCAATAACATTGTTTAAGAAGGTTTGCTCTAATGGCACTGATGGTGACATAGGCATTACCGGAGACGTTAAGATCCTTTGAAAATGGAAAATTTCGGAACTTTTTCAAAGGAGATTTTCTGTACGAGCACTTTTGCTTTGAAAAATTTACCATGATTTTTTAAAACACTTTGCACTTTTTAAAACGTTAAGCGTATTTTTACGTCATGTCAAAAAAAACCCTCGACTACAAACCAATTTACCTCGTGCAACAACTAAAAGAAAAATGCTCGACTATTAATTTAACTTCAGTTTTTAACTTAAAAGCGTATCTATAATCGAAATTCTAACTGAATTTCAGGAAACTCCAGTGTCCAAACAAAAGGAAGTACTAACAGGGTTGTTTGACTCAAACACGGAAACATTCTGGAGTTTTGTGTCTTACTGTCTAACGACGATAAGTCTAGCAATGGTCGTTGGCTTCATCTGGGACCTATACCGGAAATTTAAGGGCAAAAACAAAGTTTGTAAAGGTTAGCAAACGGTTTAACAACAACAATGCGTAAATTTCCTTAAGTTATAGTACTGCATTTAACTAATACTTTATGTAATCAAAGGTTGTTTTTAGCCAAGGCATGAAATGCGATTTGAGATTAACATTTTAAAATTGTTTACTATTTAGCCTGCCGCGACCGACAAAGAAATTAACGTCGGTGTCGCAAATATATTTAAAAGGTTTCAAATCTATGCGTATGAGGGCTCAAAATACTCTCAATAATCGGTAAAATTTTACCAATTAATCTCTTCCAACAAATGCAAGGCCATCTTGGTTTTTGTGCAATTCAAACTGATTCGCAAACCGGTTCACAAAACCAGTTCAACCAGTTCAGGTAAAGTAGAACCTACGCTTCTCTCGGCCGAATGCGAAAAAGAAGGGCCCTGGCCACGAACGTTTAAAGATCGGTCGATGAGTTACAGAGTCCTTTTGATTAGATGAAGGCATTCACCCTTGGCATTTCATGCCTTAAAAATGGATACTGGCATTCTGAAGGTAACCTAGTCAGTTTGCCACTTGTTTATGTATACGTGTTAAGCAAGGATAATTGAACAATAAACACAGAAAAAAAGAAACGTAAGACACAAATACTTGAAAACAAATCAGTTAAATAAATTGACAAAATTCGTCAGATTCAATTGTTTTTGGTTCCCTGGTTCTTTCACTGTAACGGTGCATTGACTTATACGCATAGCACGCTTCCCTTTGTGGTACAAAAAGGTATATATATTACAAGTTGAAAAAACGTTGAAAAACTACAGCATGCAATAATTGTATCTTATTATATAGCTTATATTATGCTATTATTGGCATTGTATTTGAGTTTTGGTTAAAGCTACCATGTGCTTTTACAGCCCATAATGATCTCTAGTATCTTTCTCTTGCTTCTTTAGTATCGGAAAACGAGATATTGAAGAACCGTTTGAAGGCAGAAATGAGTGTTTTGGTGAAAGACTTTTACATTGAGCTCGAGGACAAGCTTAGAGCGTTGGCCGCCCAACATAGACAACAGCTGAAACATTTCATCAGTCACAAGAAAGAAGAGAAAAAGATGAAAACAAGGTGTAATACTTTCAAATCTTTCTCCCTTCTAGCGGATTCCGAAGGCAGTTTCAACAAGGGACAAACCTTGTGCTAAGCACGCCAGGGTTTTTTGCTATACAAAAATTTCCACAGTAGAAAAGAAAAATGGCAGTATCTCTAATTGGCATTATAAAAACTGCGGAGCGCAGAACAAAACGATTTTTTTTTCGTTATTCGTTTGGGCATTCGTTGCCTGGGAAGGGTTGAGGGGGTAGAATAAATTTTTAGCTAATAAGGTGCTTGGGTGCTTGTTGGGAAATTCCATATCCAAATGGTTCCCTAAAAGGAAGCAAAGCGGACCGTATTATAACATGATCTTTATTTCTAAAAGGTATCTAGGGTTTTTCAGGGCATCCACCAAAGTCCTCTCTGCCGAATTCTTATTATGAAATTATACATTAGCCGTTTTTGGGAAGTTTGTTTTTTTATTCTAGACTGAGTAACAGGAAATCCTGGGAATTGCAATATTTTCTAGTTTCTTGCTTTTCACACGGTTAGGTTGAGTCGAGTCACGAAGTTTTCATAGAGGGAATGAAAGGAATCACACGGTTAGGTTGAGTCGAGTCACAAAGTTTTTATAGAGGGAATGAATAGAAAACCGGTATTTAAAAAAACCACCAAATTCGATATAAAACTGCAAAATAACTACACCAAACAACACAAGTATGGAGTAAGTTAAATCATTTTTGTTGAGAATTGTTGTTTTGTAGAAAATCCCATACAAATCCTTTATGTTCAGCGTCACATGTATAAAAACTCGCATCTTGAGCTTGGGTTGCCTGTGGTCTCGTTTGAATTGTGTTACTGATGCAACTGTCAAACTTCTAAGAAAAAGTCTGGGAAAATTATTATGGGTAAAATCTCAGTTCTTCATGTATTACGCTATCTTGTCACTTTGAAGCTATACGGAAGTCTCCCAGTGGTACGACACTAAAATTGGAAAATGTTACCTTTATATATAAAAATGCATCTTTTGACATATGATGGTTTTATAGAAGAGTTATTCTAACTGATTTAGAATAAATTATGTAGTAAGTTAGACCGTTCTAATTCTTTTATTTGTTAAATACATTCTATTTTCAGATATTCTAAGTGTTCTAAGTGTCCTAGTGTTTTGCACCCAAAACTAATTTTTTAAGTTACAGAACATTGAAGATATTGATGTCTAAACTAAGAGAACTGGGTTTTGATTAAAAATGGCTTAAAAACATTGTGACACTTCTTTCATATATATTGTCAGGGTAGGCTAATCTAATATTTATTAAATGGCCAGAAAAAATCCTGCAATCTGATTGGCTGCTTAGAGGGCAGGATATTAACCTTGTATTGACGACGGGTATAACCAATCTGTTATGCATATTTCGCTTTCTCCTTCTAAAAACCCAAGTTCGTAAAAAGTATAATAAAGAATTTGTTAACCTTATTCGCTCAATCTTTACAGGGAATTCTCAGACCCCGGTCTTGTGGTATGAACCTGGATACCCTTTCCGCTTTCACCAAATGGCAGTTTTACAATAAAATATAATTCATACCAGAAACCATTCAAACGGCCACCAGGACTAAATTGTTGACACCGAAAAATACCAAATTTTTTACCAGTGATTCTGAGTCGCTCTCTTTTACAATTTTGCAGTTGTTAGAAGTTTGGACTTAAAAGAGAATGTAAAACTGTAAGAAAAACGTTGCTATTTTGATGTAAAAGTATTAGTTTGGGACGTACCGCACTTTGGAGGATCGATTTAAATTTAAAATAAACCCGCAGAATCAAATGCTAAAGAAATCTCTAGCTTTATTCTATAATTGTCTCTAGTTCGTAATTACTCAAGTATATATAGCGTTTCCGCTGCTGTCATTGGTGGACCCTGACGTAATATATGTTTTCGAAATGGCCGCCTCACATTTTGCTGATCTCTTGGGAGATTTTAAACTCCTTGAAGGAAAACGTTATTCTGAAAAGCATAAAATTTGCATAACACTCTCAAAGGTAATGTCTTATCCCTAAGACAGTTGACCTAGCTAACTAGTGAAAGAGAAAACTCCGGGTGAAAATGTTTCTGATGTCGATATGTGTGATTGAGCAAATGACCACAACAAAAACATTTTTTCCACAAATCTTGCGCAGTAGCTATTTTAAAAATATGATAATTTATCTGAGTAGTTTCACTAAAACAATTATTTGCCGCATATCAGGCTCAGTGAATATCTAGGTGATGAATAATTCTCTCGACAATTAATATTTGTCAGTTATTCCCTTCGCCTTCTACGAAAAATTGTTTTCAAAAATATAGTAGTAACAACAACGAAAAAAGTAATATCAACAACGAAAATAATAATAATAATAATAATAATGACGATGATAATCTTTATTAAATAACAACAATAATAATAATAACAATAATAATAATAATAATCTAATACAACTCATTTACAATATTGATCTAAAAGCGATCAAATATTTCGACTTAATCGTTAGAACAGATCCTAATCAAAGTTAAAATACATAGTCAGCTAATCTGTTGTATGGACAATCTTGGCCTTGACTGAAATAAAAAAGGAAGGAGGAAATATAAAAAAATAATAACATTTACAATAGCTAATAAAAAAACAATAACAATAATAATAATAACAATTATGATAATATAAAACAACAGCAACTACGTAAAAACAGGAACATTCCACTAAATAATCAGCCGTACACATTCAGGTCCAAATATGAAAAAGTTTATTATAATAAATCCTATGTACAAAATTACATTGATAGCGTTCTCTGCAGTTGGATAGAAAACGTTTCCACGAAAAAAGATTCTTGTGAACTATGTTACATTTGTTATAAACAACTAAAGCTACAAAGACAGTTGAACTTTAATGCAGAGGAAATCACAAAACCTTACATTCAGCCACGAAGTGCATTGGACACAAAGGCCTGAGTGGGCCAGGTACATCAGTATATTTTGACCAAAAGAGTTATTTTTCTCTGCTACAGCGAGCAAATCAATTTTGAAGTGCTTTCGCAGATACCACGTATCGCGCTGTTAAAAACCACGTGACCAAATCGACCAGCCGAAAAAGATGGCGGCCGTACATTTTACACAATGCATTGCGAACCTGAATCCGCTAAAAGAAACGCGGGAAAGAAAACAAGTGATAAAATTCTTCCCTGTACTAACAACACTGTATGTGTCAAGTTTGAGGTTTACAGATTCTCAGTATGCGTCCTTATGGGCAATTTTGCGTAATCGTGGATCGTAATTTTAGTGTGATAAATGAAAAGACGCAGTTTCGACAAAACATTTACAGTAAATCATATAAGTTTTGGTACAAAATGGAAGGAAGCTTTCTGTGAATAGTTTATTAACTCCAAGTATAATTCTTTCGTAGTTGACGATTCAACGATAAAAGGGCAACACATACGCTACCAAGACCAAACTTTGTCATCACGTCCAAACACAGTCAATGTGAAACGCAGTTATTAATACAAAAGAGCAAAAAAGAAAGTAAGAAGCTTAGGTTTAGTTCAAGCTATAGTAAAACCCAAAAGCTCTGGTTTTTTCTACGATACCTGTTTCTAAGCTTTCTTAACGAATTTTTCAAAAAAATCATACGCTAGGAAGCCTAGCCGGTTGACCAATGTCTAACTTGAATCACAGAATATAATTCTCATCTCCTTAGCAAAATATTTGACACGTTCTGATGAAATATTTAATCTTCAAAAAAATCTTTCTGTTTCAGTGGATCGACCTTGCTAAATGAGAAATTGCGGTGAAAACATTTTGTCAAAATCTTTTATGGTTCTCGAGGTATTTAATTTACACTTGATGTTTTTCAATTGGTGACGTCACTAGTAGGGAAGGCGAATTTGTTAAAATCTGCTGCTAATCCACAACTTTTTGATAAATTTAAGCCAAACTTGGGTTGATGATGTATCTCGAGGTTGGCTCAAATTCATCCAAAAGTTATGGATTGGTAGCAGATTTTTTTTAAAAAAATGCAAATTGCCTGAACCACTAGTGATGGAAGACCCATAAAATATTTTGACAAACATTTTTCACCTTTATTTCTCACTCAGCAAGGCCTTACTTGGGAATATTTTCGCACATGCAAAGATGCATGTCACATGTTCGACTAAGTCAAGCAAACAAGGCAGTTAGTATAGATAACCTATTGATTTGGCATAAGGTTCGGAAGCTAATGTAATTGAAGCAGTTTGTTTCAAACTGTAGAGTAACGTTCAACATTAACTGACAAAACAAAGGAAAAAACAACATTATACTTAACGAAACACCAAACCAGTGCATATTTTTAAAATTTAGGTCAGTGACCTATCGCATTTCGGTCATGAAAGTTCTCGCCTGACGTAAATAATTTCGGGTAGCAGCCAGCTTTACTAAGTTTTTTTTTTGTTCTTTACTTTGACTTGTACTAGAAAGTACATTCGTCCATCGAACCAGCGTTAAGTCGTCGTTTGAACAACTTGTCTTCGTGTTCTTTAGTTGACAGTCGGTACGGTCCCTCCCCCGGACTGTGCAACGCGCTTGCGCAGTACACCAACCAGGCGTTCCAACCTGGGAAGAGAGGCAAATTATAATCAGAATAGCCGATTTTGCTTGAATTGGAAAAGTTGACAAGCAGGCGCAATATATTACATTTAGCCCTCTTGTTTCAAAAGCAAAACATCCCTGATCTTTTTTTCATGTGTTTACTGCGGAAGCCCTGTTAATATCACAAAATGACTTGTACCGAACTGCGCAAGAATTTCGTGGCAAAAGGCACGAAAAAGGTACTTGTGCTTTCTTGGGTTGTGTGTCATGTGAATGTGTAACGAACACAGGGTCTATCTATTGTAACTCTTCCATTGACAGCAAAAAAAAATTACTCAAACAGATGCAAGTTGAAGCAAAAGGATATAGATTTGCTTTCTAGAATCAAAACAATCATTTTTTTGTTGCACTGCGTTTAAACTGCTTCCAATATGCTGCCATTAATTTGAAAATTTTGCAAACTGCGACAGGAATAACAATTTCGAACAAAGAAACAAGTTCTAAACAATGGCCAAAACAAGCCTATTAAATCGTTACAAAAGAGGTAACAGCCTGTTACCTCCTAAGCTTTTGTAACGAGTTAACCGGCTTGTTTTTCAGGGGTTTCGTTTAAGGCCGGACGCTGGACGCAACGTCCGGTTGTTTGACATCCGACAGTTCACACAAAAAATTATTATTTTTGAGTATGGAAATCGTCGATTGTGATGATACAAACAGTGATATTGAATCAGCCTTTGAATCCGATGAAGACGATATATAGAGGGCAGCTCTCTAGATTTACGAGACTCGTCACTTTCTGATTGAAGTCCGCATTGGAATCAACTAAAAAACGAACAACTGCAAACTGTTGGTTATAACTGCCAAATCAATCAAATATTCCCTTTATGTGAGCACTTTTTAGTTCCTCAAAAGACGTTCCCGGTTAACTAATTCCGGCCCAGGGAACGCAGAATTCTGCATTTTAGAGAATCCAGTTAAAAATTTCGAGGGGGAGCATGCCCCCAGACCCCCCTAGGAGTCGTGTTGTCCGCCAGTTGAACTACTTAAAAATACTGGCGAAAGCCCTGGTAACTACAAACACCACAGCTACCCGCCGCTTTACATTATAAAAGACGAAAAAAAGAGAATAGTTTACTTGTCAGCTTTCTCTTTCTCCTGGCGTTGGCTCTTGATCGCTTCTTGCAACTGGCTTGAGAGAATCGTTCTCTCTTGCGTGACAGACTTAAGCTTGGCCACTACTTCGTCGTAAGATTTTTGAGCAATCTGCATATCACCGTCACGCCGCCTTAGCCGTTCTTCAAAGCTATCCATAGTCTGATTGAACTGGTCACGCAAGTTCTGCTCCTGTGACAACGAGCGATGCAGACTATAAAAAAGTAAAGAAGACGATTATTAACAATCACATAGCTAAGGTAAGACCTTTAAACTCAAGAAAAAGAAGCAAACGTTTTTCCTTTAATAAAGTAAGACAAGAAATCAGAATTCGATTTTCAAACAGTACCCAATAAACATTGGTCTACCAAGTTTGGTATGAGTGTCACACCTCAGTGAATCAAATATGGTACCACAAAGTAGGGAAATAAATCGTGAAC